>JACYFF010030607.1:0-42715 GCA_017589665.1 Selenicereus undatus
TTGGTGTCCTTTTAATATACTTCTATGTTTACTTACCAAAAAAAAAAACCTATGCCTTGTAAAATGTGAATGACTACTAAACATTTTTACATAGAAGTGTGCTTCATGCCTTTTAAAACTAAGGAGAAGATATAGTGTAATAGGAAGTAGGTCAAATACATGTTTTTTTTTTTTTTGGGCGGTTGCACATCCAATTCATTGGAAAGTTACTTTTGTCGCTTAAGTGCTCGCCTGTTTTTTTTTTTTTTTTTTGGGTCAAGAGATGTGCTTGTTTTTCCTTTGGTATGAGAATTTACATGGACACTTCTAGTAGGGCCCCCCTTTTGCCTGTCTCTTAATTTTGCGTATTTAGTTTTTTGTTGGGGAGGAGTAGGAGGAAGTTTGGGCTTTCATATATGGAGAAATCCCTTGTTATTGCCAACTGAACCATCAATAGCTTTTTCACGCCTTGTCACTAAGGAGTTTTTTGAAGACCTGATGGGCATGTTTGTTATGAGCATATTGGACAAGCAGATAGTAGATTTGAGCGGATTTGACCAACAGAAAGTACGTTGGAGCAGGTTAGAGCAGGTGGAACTGGCAGTTAATAGATTGAAGCAGTGCAAAAGCAGGTTTGTGAGTGAGTTGGAGCAAGTTGAAGTAGGAGCTGGTGCATTGAATTTTTGCTGTTATCAATTATAACATTTTGAAGTGTTGTTTTATCTTCTATCTGTTCTTTTTATCGCCTTTTCTGATACAAGGAAAGCTTTTGATACTATATATTCTTTGAGCAAGGTAGAGTTACATGGAAGCATGCACCATTTAAAAGAATTAAATTCATGCTAAAACTTTTCAATCTTCAACTACTTTCGCTGAGATTGATTATTCAAAAAGAAGCAATAGCTTTCATTGACCTGGGGGGTATAGAAACCACTAATTGCATACAGAGGCCTCATAATTTACTTCTCCTAGTGAGCAGTCTACCTGCCAAACACATCATAAAACTCAAATAAACCATTATTTTAAAGGTCAAATACTTCGTTGAAGCCTCTGAAGTCCTGCGCACTAAAATTTCCTTCAGCTATATCATTGATATTGAACTCTGAATTTTCATCTCTATTAATTCAGCTCGTCTTTGTCATAATGTCGTTTAGAAACATAATGATTGTGGTCAGTGCTTATGCCGATGTTTTCTTATGATTGTGCTATAGATAGATATGTAATCATGTGGCTGGCTCTTGTGGCTTAATTGGTGACAGCACATCTTGTTCAACGTGGCCACTTGGGGGTTATTCCCAGGACGCACAAATCTCCCGTGTTTGTGGAATTCTTGTTGGTGTGCAACTGGGCCTATGGGCCTGAGTTTATGCTACTACTTATCCCCCATCGCCTGTGAGTCTTCTCGCCCCATTGGGCTTCCCTGGATGCTTGCTGAAATGTGAAGGAGGGCCAGTAAGCCTGAGTTAGCTGTACATGCTTGTATTGCAGTGCATGTTGCTAGTTCTTTCTCGCTGTTGTAGGGCATCTGAAATATGCATTGAGTGGTCTTTTTGCACCGATCAAGCCCGCTTATGTGTTATTTTCCTTCATTGGCGCAGGTGATGTGGAATCTCTGTGGAAAATTGAGAAGTTAAGATCAGAAACATATGAGCAACATAGTATCAAGAGTGCATTTTCTTGTGCAAAGGTATTACCCCATGTATTACGAGGATTACGTCTGGATGACCTGCACTCTGCTGATTTGAATATTAGATACATTTGCTTGTATAAAGTCAAGAATGCCTTTCATGTTTTCTTACGCAAATGAAAAAGGTCTCACTATGAGTATGCAGTTACTTTAGGTAATTGAAAAGTTACTCTCGGGCACGTATTTTTCTTTACAGATTTAGACTATGCTGCCTTATAAACTTGCTTTCTACCTTTTCAGTGTAGTAGGCACTGAACGCTTTCAAATCCAAGGGTCGATATACCTTGAGTTTCTACAATCCTAGGAAGAGAAGTCTGCATATAGGTGATAACCATACCACGCTACCCTAGGAGGGAGTCTGGTCTATTGGTTGGTGTGATATCCTGCTGGAAGGGACATGTAATGAAATGAAGCTCCCATCAGTTTGTACCTAAGTTAGGACTTATGAGTTATGAGCATATTTGTAAAACACATTAGTTCAAGCATAACTATGACCAACAATTGCCCAAGGCTGAAGCTATCATATCCTGTGGTGACATCTGATCGGCATTTTGCTGGTCACATAAAACTTGGGGTCATGTTCCCTAACTCTGCATTCGATCAGCAAGAGTAAGAGTAAAAAACTAATTTAAATTTTGAGCATACATGCCTTACGACTGGTACAGAATATTCGATATAGGGACACGCAAGTGAATGGTTAGTCGAGTCACTTGGTGAAGAGGTTCCCCCCTCCCCAATATTCTTAACCATTTCTTTTAAATCGCAGGCTTTCTTGCTTGAGCGAAATCCTGGCAGCGCTGCCACTGTAATTCATGCTGCCAATCAGGTAAGTATATCATTAATGAGAACAGTTTGAACTATATACCTTCTATCTCTTTATGGGATAGTGGAAAGTAGTGAAAGCAGCGCTAACTTTCAGAAATCAATCACAATGTACTCATGTTACAATGTAACCAAGTGATGGACTTGCAGATATGGACATTATGGTAGGACCTTTTAGCTGATTTATAAGTTCTTGGATTGTGTGGGACTGTGGGGTTGGTTCTGAGTCACATGTTCAGATGATGGACTTCCATATTGGGTTTCAGTTTGGATCTGGCGAAATTTTGGCTTTGGGTCACATCATGTTTAGTTGACAGAATTCCATATTGATATGGGTTTTGGGTTGGGTCATCTCAGGATTGAATTAAGTTGGGTGTGCTGTCCATTGGTTGATAAGTTGTGTCTTAAAAATATGAGCAATACCCATTAGGAAAATTTTGGATTAGTGTACTTTTAGTTGGATCAATTAGCTGAACTTCTGTGCTCCTCCCCTCCCCCCCCTCCCCCCCCCGGCGCCCCCCAAAGAGGAAGTGTTGATCGTCCATTGGCTGAACTCTCTCGTCTCTTCCTTTGATTGTGGGGTAAAAAACCATTGTTGAATGAAACGAAAGTACTCGAAAACTGTATCTTTGCTTGGACTTTGTCTCAAAGTTCTGTTATTATTTTGGATTCGGATAAGTTTTCGTTTGTGGTGACCACAATTAAGTTCTAACCGCTATTAAGCCACCAAAATGGCGTTTGTATATTCTCATGGAGCCTCTATATAGCTATTGGTAAAAGACCCCCCCCCCCCAAATAAAATCTTTTTGCTGGGAATTTAATGCATGTCACAGTAAGAAAGCTAGAGATGAATAGAATGAGAATTTGTAAGCATATAGGGGTAATATTCTTAAGAATACATCATAAATAAAGGAATAACATTAAGAAAGATAAAACATAGCTGACTAGAGAATGAGTTATCCTAAAGGGTAAAACATTTACAAACAGCACCACATTAATGAGAGGACTAAGTGAAACCTATTGCTGAGGAGGCAAGAAAAGGCGTTCAAACTCTAAGCAACTGAAAAGAAATCATATCTAAGGTTTGCCAGCTTTATGCTAGATCGTCCCCAGTTTTCTATTCGTGTCTGTTAGGAGCTATGTATCAGTTGAATCGTTTCTATCATTTTGAATGACGTATCCATCATGGTCTAATTGCTTATGTTGTTTGCCATCCTTAACGTCGTCATCCTGGCGACATGATGCTGGTCCACTCATTCGAGGACCATGAGAAATATGAAATTTTCTCTTTGTTGTTTACATATCCGAGCTGTTTAAGTTTTGTTTCATGCATATTTTCCAGAACAGGAGGCACTTCGACCTTTCTCGTATTACTTCATTTTCGAATTTGCTCTTTTTGAGGCCACTATGAATGCTTCCTATTTCCACTAATATCATTTGGTGATCATCCATTTGTTTAGTTTCCAACACTCCACCTGCATAACAAGGCTTGCCTAGCTATGATGAAATCGTATACACCTGTAGATTTTAGGGACTGAAGTTTCTCATTTCTTTGGTCTTAACATTTGTATCTAGTGTAATATCATCAAACTTGCATGGTAGACCTTGAAAACTCCAACTTGGTCTTAGCATTTGCCTTAGTTTCATCTGTTGAGAGCGTCTGATTTGCTAGCATGGACAATGCCACAACACTAGCATTTTAATGAGCTCAATCATAACTACTTTGAAGAGGAATGGGCTTAAATGGATCCAATATTGATGAGAATGGGCTTTTTATTTACAACCAACATCCTATCATTGTTCTTGTCTCCTTGGCATGTATATTACCCATTTTAATACAAGCTTTAATGTAATTGCTGCCTTGACCTCTAGACGCCTCCGGAAAACTTATTTGTTCACTTTGTCCCATGCTTTCTTTTAAGTCAAATGAAAACTGTTTGTGGGTTATTGCTGTCTTTGTCCAGAGTCTCTTATTTGTCGTCTTAGAAGATGGATAATTTTTATAACTGATCTCTATAGGAGAAACATGATGTAGGACGCTCTAAGAACAATTCTGACAAAGGGGAAAAATGGATATAGGACGCTCTAAGAGCAATTGCTATGGGAAAATCACACAAGAATTATCAAGCACTCAAATATTTTAATTCAATTCCATTCAAGTCTGTCTCCATAAGGCATATTTAGGAGTTGAAATAGAAAAATACAACCTAAAACAATAAGTAAACTAAATGCTAATGTAATAAAAAGGATATTATTTGCTAGCTAGATGATAGAAGAGTATAAGTAAAAGATAACGCCCTTCTAAATAAGAATTCCTAAATTTCTGAATTTCTCATTTCTTCTGGAGTATATTTTCCATGATATATGCTTGCATGATACTCCTCGTTGGAAGAGAACTTGATTTCGACGAGTGTCTTGAAGGTAGTACTCTAAGAGAGCCGGATTCAGTTCACGGAACTCATCGTCTGTAATACAAGTGGGATCTGATTGAGGCCAGCCTAACCATTACACTAAGAAGCAATGGAATCCACCACGAGAAGATGATGCAAGCTCATAATCCAACACAACCTCAATGTTTGTATGTGACTGCGGGAAATAGGGAAGCTTAGGGACCTGAGTACCTGCACAAGCACCAAAAGGAAGACTAGGAGGCTGAAAAGTACCTTGGTAAAGGGTTAGATCTTTCACATTGAAAATAGGACTAATACCTAAGTTGTCAGGTAAAGCACACATAAGCATTAGATACGAACTTCCAGACAATCTGGCAAGGACTCATAGCTCGAGCGTGGAGCTTTTTTTGGGAGTGTTGGGTGGTCGTTCATGTTGAATACGAGCTATAACAAAATCACCTACCTCAAAAGAAGTGTCCATGTGATGCACATTAGGGGAAAGCTTATAACTTTAATTACTCATTGCAATTCTAAGACAAATCTCAGCATGCAAATCATAAATATGCTGGGTGAATGTGGAGGCTGGTTTGGAGCATCCAGCATCAGGAGGGAGGTTAATAAGGTTAGTGGGAGGTGCAAGGGCAATATCCATGGACAATCTTAGGACCCTTACACGTTGAGTCCTTCCCTGGTGACCCAATAGAGTTCCTTAATCTCTCGAAGGGCTTATGATGAAAAAGAGTTTCCTTGGTTGGAGGTAAAAAGTGGAGGAAGTCACAGGTGAGGACGAGGTCACTGAAGGCTTTGGGCTTGGGGAAGAAGCAACTCTTTAGGCTGAGAAGGGCATAAGAGTGATGTTCTTGTTCTGAAAGCTAAAGGTGTATGAATTTTCCTCACCATGATGCGTGACATTCTGATCATATAGCCAAGGTCGACCTAATAAAATGTGAGTAACATCCATGGGCATGACATCACACAGGATCTCATGCTTATATCCTCCAATCTAAATAGGGACCTTACATTTTTGGGAAACAGTAAGGCTAGTCTTGTCGACCCAAGCTACCTTAAAGGAATGAGGTTGAGGCTCAACTTTTATATTATACTGCTTAATAGTGGATTGGGCTACTGTATTCATAGGGCTTGCCCCATCTATGACCATTTTCATGGTCATTTTCATCGAAGTGTTGCCACACTTAAAAGATGGTGGTATGCTTGCACTTATCATTTAAAATTGGGTTGGACAAGAGACACCTAACAACACCAAGATGAGACTCACCCTGGGGAGACTCTTTTTGAAATCTACAAGTTCCTCATAACTCCCCTCAGGTTCCACAATCTCGTCCTCACACTTAATGGGCTCATACTCTAAGGCAAGCTTGCGATGGGAACACTCGAAAGCATATTGACCTCTCTCACAACAACAAAAACATTGCAAGACCTTATTAGCTGGTTGGGAAGCACCAGCACTAGTAGACAAGGGTGATTTAGAGGAGAGTAGAAGACTAGAGGTCTTCATATTGGAAGCAGTGAAGTACTCGCTGAAAATTGAGAGGCGAGTTTGGTGGCAGGCCTCATAGGAATAGGAGTATTTCAACGTCTAACGCTTTATGATAGGCCTCATCTAGTGTGAAATGAGAAGAAAAAGTTGCATCTTGTCTAAGATCGGGCCATAGGCCATGGATAAATCAGACTATGGTAATGGATGGGTCTTCCACCAACTTACAACTCGTCAAAGGTCTGACACACAAGAATTAGATTGCCGAAGATCAAGCATTTGGTCCACAAGGTAAGCTTTATGAAAAGAAGGGAGGTACTTTTCTTTCAACCTATCCTTCATAACCGCCTATCGGGTGATGGGTGAATTTGCATACCGGACCCACAAGTTTCATTTTAGCTAAATGAACACTTAATATTAGACTTCCCATACCAATCAAAATAATCCTCCATGGCAATTAACCAGTTTGAAAAAAGTTTTGGAATCAACTTACCATCATATGTGGGTACGTCAACTTTCTGAATGACCTTCATGCACATTCCTACGGTCTAGTTCAAGTCCCATATGTCTAGGATCCTTATAGCTGCTTGACCTCCTGTCATCTCAAGGTTTGTCAAACCCACAATCCCTCTTCCTCGCCATGTCTCCAACCACTTCCCTGCTGTCACTCTCGACGGCTAGAGTGAAGTGGTTGTTCGGGTCTCCTCTCCTCAATTTCATTAGCCCGCCCTGACTTATAGACAATCCACTTACGACGGTTATTGCCCCCCACATGAAGTCTAGGGAATCTTTTGGTGGCATTTGGGGTTGGTCAAACATGGGTTGTTTTCCAAATGATGGGGTTGGTTTGTCAATCTTAGCCTTTAGCCTTTGATGTTGATGGTCAAGTCTTCTAGAAAGGGCATTAATTTGGGGTGAGTACGGCTGTTTGGGGGATGATGACTTCCTAATTGCAAACAATGAATGCACATGTTGAGATTAATCTCAATTGTAATAATAATGAAAACAATAAGCAATCACTATGCACACAGGAGAGCACAAAAACTTATGTGGGTTATTGATATTTTTTTTTTTTGGTAAGTAATCAATAGGTATATTAAAAGGACACCAAGGGGATGTCACCCATATACAAAAAGGGCAAATACAAAAACATTATGCCCTTATGCTCTCATCCATAATGCAATCGACAAAAGCCAAAAAATTTACACTTCTGTTACCACAAAGCCCGGCACTCCAGCTATACAACAACCTCAAAAAATAAAGCTTAAACTTTTGAAACGACCCGGCTATATCGTCAAAGATACGACGATTTCTCTCCTTCCATGTCGTCCACCAAATAGCCAAAGGCACCATGTTCCAAACTTCGAGGACCCAACTCTGGACCCAACTCTTCTGCATCCTTCTCTTCCAAGCTACCACCACGTCTGTAACATTAGAAGGTTGCACCCAACTAACCCCCATAAGAGAGAGAGCTAAATCCCAAAGAGCGGAAGCCCAACGACAATGAACAAGAAGGTGATCCGCGGTTTCTTCCTCCTCCAAGCATGTCATCTTTTAAGCATGTCATCAGTGGGGATCCTTCCTATGGAGGCTGCCCACGCAAAGAAACTCACTTTTGTGGGAGCTTTAGACTTCCAAATGGACTTAGCAGCAAAATCATAATCACCCAATACATCAGAATGTGTGGAACAAAAACTCTTGATGCTGAAGGATCCCTTAGAGTTAAAAGGCCACACAATCTCATCCTTTTCTTGCGACAGAACCTCTTTGCCAGCAAGTGTGGCTAGCAACTCACAAAAACTGTCATCTTCCCAATAATTAAGATTCCTCACAAAAGTCAAGTTCCAATGGCTAGCATCCCCATTCCAAGAAACAACTTCTTGGATCGTGGCATGCTTTAGACGAGCCATCTTGAACAGATCTGGAAAGAGAGTCTTCAAAGGCCGCTCCCCACACCACACATCATGCCAAAATAACACCCTTGACCCATCCTTCACCTCAAAATGTACTAAAGATTTGAATCGCTCAAGACCTGCTAAGATAGCTTTCCAACAACCAACACCAACACCGTGGGCATAAGAACTCTTCCTACTCCACCAACCCCTCTCCTCAACTCCATACTTTGCCTTGATCACGTTTCTCCACATAGCATCTTCCTCCTTTGCAAACCTCCACAACCATTTGGTCTTCAAAGCGTCGTTCATAACACAGAGAGGTCTTATGCCAAGTCCTCCCTCTTGTTTAGGACGACACACATCGTTCCAATTAACCCAATGGAGGCCATTACCATTATCCATAGAATTCCAAAGAAAATCTCTCATGATTTTCTCTATCCGATTAGCAATGGTAGTTGGGATAGTAAATAACGACATGAAGTAGATAGGTAAGCTACTCAAAGTGCTCTTCAAAAGAGTGAGTCTGCCCCCTCTGGACAAAAGTTTAGACTTCCACCCTGCCAATTTTTTATGGAACCTCTCAATAACCGGGTCCCAGACCGCTAAACTCTTATAAAAAGCACCAAGAGGAAGACCGGGATAAGAAGAAGGCAAAAACTCAACTCCACACCCAAAGAACCGGGCCAAATCATGAACATTAGGCACCTCACCAACAGGGATGAGTGCGCTTTTGGAAAGGTTAACCCTTAGCCCAGACATAGCTTCAAACAGCAGTAGGGTACACCTTAAATAACCCAAATTACTATCATCCGACTTGCAAAATACAAGGGTATCGTCGGCGAAGAGCAAATGAGAAATCAACAAACCCTCGGAATGAGGGTTGCCAATCCGGAAGCCATTCAAGAGACCCTCCTCACCTGCTTTGATCACCAACTTACTCAACGTCTCCATAACCAAAATGAACAATAAAGGTGACAAAAGGTCCCCCTGCCTTAGACCTCTTGAACTAGCGAAAAAACCAGATGCTTCACCATTAATCAAGATAGAGAAGCGCACCGTGGAAATACAAAAAGAGATCCATTTCCTCCACTTATCAGAGAAACCCATTTTCTCAAGAATAGCCAAAAGAAAGCTCCAAGAGACATGATCATAAGCCTTCTCAATGTCAAGCTTACACAGGATACCGGGAATCCCAGATCTTAAATGAGAATCGATGCACTCATTGGCAATCAAGGCAGCATCCAAGATTTGACGACCAGGAACAAAAGCATGCTGCGAGGGACCCACAATTTTTCCAACAACTCTCCTCAATCTTGAAGCGAGGACTTTAGCAAGGATCTTATAAACACTCCCTACCAGACTGATAGGCCTAAAAAGCTTAATATCATCTGCGCCAGCCACTTTTGGAATCAAACTAGTAAAAGTGGCATTTAAACTTTTCTCAAAGACACCTTTATCATGGAAATCAGCAAAAAAACCCAAAACTTCCTCCTTGACAGTAGACCAACAGTGGTGGAAAAAGGCTAAATTGAAACCGTCAGGACCTGGCACTTTCTCATTTCCTAGCTCGGAGATTGCATTCCAAACTTCCGCTTCGGTAAACTCCTTTTCAAGATCCCTAGCATCATCAAGACTGATAGAGGCAAAAGCAATACCATCAAGAACGATCCTTGATGGATGATCTTCATGGTACAGATTTTCATAGAAGTGGACAATTGCCTCATTGGCCAAGGCAGCATCATCAAAGAACTCGCCATCCACTTTAATATTGTGAATGGCCTTAAACATTCTTCTCCTATTTGCCACCTGGTGGAAAAACTTGGTGTTGCGATCACCATGCACCAACCATTGCTGCTTTGCTCTTTGGCGCCAAAAAATATCAATGGACCTTCGCACCAAAGAGAGCTCTTTTTTAACCTCCTCGTGGCTGGACCAAGTAAAGCGAGCACCTTCCAATGGCGGGTCGATCAGATTGCAACCATCAATAAAACTAGAGAACTCTCTCATTGCCCAAGACGACTGACCGCCTGAGGATCTCTTCGAGGGAAACCTGATGACATTAAAGTCCCCACCCAAGCACCACGGTATGTCCCAAGAGGATATAAAGAACGACAACTCCTCAAATAAGGCCCGTCGCATATAGTCGTCATTAGGCCCATATACCCCAATCAAACCCCACTCAAAATTGTCCTCCAGTGACCTAAACTTACAGCAAACAGAGAACGACCCAATACGAGAGTCGCCAAGCTCCAAAACTTGAGGATCCCAAATCATAATGATACCTCCTGAGCGGCCCACTGAGGGTAAGTAACGCCACTCAATGGGACGGCGACCCCACAGACTAGTTGCTATTGTACGACTTACAACTTCCAACTTGGATTCTTGTAGAATGACAACATCGCACGCGAAAGTGCGCACCACCCACTTAACATCCCCTCTCTTGTTTGGACAATTTAGCTCCCTAACGTTCCAGGCAAGAACTTTAACGGTTGGCCCCATCTGAAGACAAACTCTCCCTTGCACCAGCATCCCCCCTACCCTCTTCTGCCACTTGATCACCTTTCATTCTATTGGCTTCCAGTGAGGCAAGAAAAGAGAGCAGCTCCATCTCTCTACCTTCAATGGCCAACCCCATCTTCTTACAAAAGAAGATCATTCTTTCCAAGACCCAGGCAGAGCCTTCACTAACATTACCTTCATATGCAGCACTAACTAATGCATCATCCTCTACTCCTTGAGTGTGGACTGGATGGAGAGGTTCCTCAAACAAAGAAAACCCTTCCACCTCCTGCCCACATCGACCACCCGAACCCGTATCAGCAACGAGCTTAGTCTTTCCAGTCTTCTTCCTACGAGAATAAACTACCACACTCGTAGTTGATGATCGAGCTCCTGGATGCAGCTCCTCCTCCATCACATTACAAGGCGATTCTGGGACCCTTGAGGCACACGTGGAGCTGTACTCACAATCAAAGGAGGGATAATTCTCCAAAAGATCTCTTAACACCTGAAATTGATTAATGCGGGGAGGAGCGACCTCCACACACTCCTTAGGACTGCCCACCGTGCCAGGAGACAGTGACACATCCTTAACATTATCCTTGAAGGAAACTTTCTGCTTCGACAAGCTGCCACTGCCATTATGAGCTTCACCTATCACAGCTGCACAAACATCCCATGATCCACACTCCCTGCACTTCCAGCCCATCAAGGAACAATCAGGGGATCCACCAAGGTGGCCTCGGACGACACTAGCAAAAGACCTATCCCTGCTGACCCGAAGCCTAGAGTGAATAGGAGCATTCCTTAAAGAAAGGGAACGCTTCTTATGGCCTTCAATCAGAGTTTCCTTGAAAACCTTAGTCACCCCAAACCAACCCTCAGCCTTCGCTCCCTCAGGGAAGATCACAGTCCTAATCCTACCACCATTGCCCAAAAGAGAGAACAATGAATCTACCTTTGTTATTCTTTCTCAGTTGAAGCAATAGACACCTGTGACCCCACCTAAAAGTTTTCCGCCACAATGGTTCTCCCTTTGAGAAGCAGAAGCGAACCATTTGAACTGCCACCCATCGAAACTCCTGGAGGCTCAACTGAATAAACGACCTTCTCCGTTTACTGGATTCAACAACTTTAAAAGGAAAAGGACCTCCCACACCCCTAGTCACTTCCAGGAACTTCCCCTCCACCCTCACAGTAACATAACTGGCAGAATTGGAGGCCATTGCAAAGAAAGGGGAAGGAAGACAAGTGGGTTATTGATATCACTCAAACGTAACAAGGAAATTGAAATAGGAAAATTAGGATTAACGCAAGGCCTTAAAAACTCAAGTAACCAGATATTAGTCTAATTTTCGCAGCAAAAAAATCCCCGCAATCACCAAAGTAAGTTGAGTTCGTCGTACCTGGTTTGAATAACGTGGAATGGTGAGACCCCGTCTCTCAAGCAACTTTTGATAGGAACAGCAATCAATGCTGTGAACAACACAGGAACAGTAGCACTTGGTCAAACAGGAGCAGCAAAGCAGGGATCGCGACTGGAAGATGGTCCTGTGAGGGCATTTTCTGGTGATAGGAGCCGCCGGTGGCGGGATGGGACAGCCAAGAGATTTTCATCCCCCTTTGTCAAAGGCCGAGGGCACAGAGGCCCCTCAATCGCGACCAGAGGAATTCACAGCCTAGGGTTTGCGTCAAAATGGAAGCAATCGATTGGGGTCAAATTGAAACGAGTTCTTTCAATTGGGTTGGGGCTTGTGGTCGAAATTAGGTTGGAAATGCAGAATTAAAACCAATTTTGATTGATTTTAAGGAATATAGGGTCAATTTGAGGTCTAGGGTTTCTCCAATTTTGCGAACTAGGGTTAGGTTTTCATGGGTAATTGATTAATCAATTGAACACGTGTTGATGCTATTTCGCTCAAAGATTCAAAATGCGGTTTTGGTTGCGACTTTGGTTTCGGGAGTGGTACGGCAAAATCGTTTTAAAATGGCAATCGCGTTCCATATCGTGGCTATCGTGGCATGAAAACGCGGATCGCCCAACTCCAAAACGTTTCCAACGCGGTCGTTTCGTCGCGGTTCGGCCACATTTTGAATCCATGAATTTTTGTTTAATTGATTTAGAGCTGTGGGATGAAATTTAGTGGGAAGTTAAGAGGTGCGGTCAATTTTGGGAAATTTAGATGAATTGAGGGCAGATTGAGAAGTTAAGGTTTGAAATTGGGGATATGGGGATTTAGGGTTCTGGCGAGTGGCTGCCAGTGGTGGCGGCCTGGTGGTGGTCGACAGGAGGTGGTGATGAGGGGTGTTGGTCGATAGAGGTGGCAGCTGCGTCTTGGTGGCAGAATTGGGGCAAGCAGTGTGTGGCGCAGGTTTTCTGGGCTGGGCCTATTTTTTTTTGAATGAGAAAGGGAAAAATTAGGAAAAGAAAGACACTAAGGGTAGGGGGAAAGATCGCTAGCTCTGCCACCAAATTTGACGTAGGATGCTGTGAGAGCAATTCCTACAATGGGGAGCAACTGATGTAGGATGCTATAAGAGCAATTCATACTGGAAAATTCACACAAGAATTCTCAAAGCACTTCAGATATTTCGATTCAATTCCAATGAAGTCAGCCTCCCTGAAACATATTCCTAGAACATATTCAGGAGTTTAAATAGAAAAATACACCCTAAAGTGATAAGGAAACTAAATGATAATGTAACAAATACAACCTAAAACGAAAAGGAAACTAAATGATAATGTGAAAAGGATATTATTTGCTAGCTAAATGATAGAAGAAAATAACTAAAAGATAACATCTTCCTAAATAAAAATTCCTAAATTTTTAAATTCCCTATTTCTTTGGGAGTATATTTTCCATGATATCTGCTTGCATCAAAACCAAATTGACTTATTAATAGGACCAAGTCCTTTCCTTCTTTCAACAACAATTTCTAATAGTTTTATGGTATTAAGTAGCTTGATTCTTTGTGGTTTGCATATATGAATATCGCCATATGTTTGTGCAATGGCTTAAAGTACTCAGTCTCTTTCTAGCATCCTTCCAGTTGTTAGGATTTAACTAAACAATGTAGTCGGCCAACTAATTCCTTCTTGAAAGCACTTCCAAAACATCCATGTTGATGCGATTTATACTAATGGCCTATTCACTCTTTATCTTAGTGATGCCATATTTTACTTAATTGTCTAGTAATGCACTCCCAGACCCCGCGAAAGCAGGACCTATACTGGGAGGTGGTGGTGGTGTTGTTGTCTAGTAATGCTCTTGATAAAGATCAAAATTAAGATCAACATTGACATGATTGGGGTATAAAGATTCTCAAGTCTTGGAGCTTGGCGGCTCTCGCATTGGGTCGTTTTTTGTTTGTTGTAAGTTTAAGTCTCGGGAGGACAATTTTGAGTGGGGTCTGATTGGGGTATATGGGCCTAATGACGACTATATGTGAGTGGCCTTATTTGAGGAGTTGTCGTTCTTTATGTCTTCTTGGGACATTCTGTGGTGTTTGGGTGGGGACTTTAATGTCATCAGGTTTCCTTCAGAGAGGTCCACAGGTGGTCGGTCGTCTTGGGCAATGAGAGAGTTCTCTAGTTTTATAGATTCTTGGAATCTGATCGAGCCTCCTCTGGAAGGTGCACGCTTTACTTGGTCCAGCCATGAGGAGGTTCCTGTGTTATCTCGCATTGACCAATTTCTTTTCTCGGTTGAGTGGGAAGATCACTTTCAGGGGGTTAATCAAGTTACCCTTCCGAAAATCACTTCGGACCATTTTCCCATTCTCCTTTGGGTTGGGGAAGTCTCTAGAGGTAGAAGTCCTTTTAAATTCGAAAATATGTGGCTCGAGATTGATGGCGTTAGTGATCTTGTCAAATCTTTTTGGGATGAGTTGGTTGTCACTGGCCCCTCAAGTTTTATTTGGCAAAGAAACTGAACTTTTTGAAGACCAAACTTAAACGGTGGAACAGGGATGTGTTTGGCCATTTAGAGTTGAAGATGGCTAGTTTGGTGGAGAAAGTGAAGCTCTTAGATGAGAAGGAGCAGCAACAGTCTCTCTTGTGGGTAGATAGAATTAAAAGATTGGAATTTAAAAAAGAACTCTCTTTGGTGCGAAGGTCCATTGATATTTACTAGCGCCAAAGAACAAAGCAACAGTGGATGGTGGATGGTGATCGCAATACCAAATTTTTCCATCAGGTGGCAAATAGGAGAAGAAAGTTTAATGCTATTCACAAAATTAAAGTGGATGGCGAGCTCTATGATGATGCTGCCTTGGTCAATGATGCAATTGTTCACTTCTATGAAAATCTGTATCATGAAGATCAACCATCAAGGATTTTTCTTGATGGTATTGCTTTTGCCTCTATTAGTCTTGATGATGCTAGGGATCTTGAAAATGATTTTGCTGAATATGAAGTTTGGAATGCCATCACTGAGTTAGGAAATGAGAAAGCACCGGGGCCAGATGGTTTCAATTTAACCTTTTTCCAGCACTGTTGGGCTACTGTCAAGGAGGAGGTTATGGGATTTTTTGCTGATTTCCATAATAAAGGTGTCTTTGAGAAAAGTTTAAATGCCACTTTTATTAGTTTGATTCCCAAAGTAGCTGGTGCAGATGATATTAAGTTTTTTAGGCCCATCCGTTTGGTAGGGAGTGTTTATAAGATTCTTGCCAAAGTCTTCGCTTCAAGATTGAGGAAAGTTGTCGGAAAAATTGTGTGTCCCCCGCAGCATGCCTTTGTTCCCGGCCGTCAAATCTTGGATGCTGCCTTGATTGCTAATGAGTGCATCAATTCTTACATTATATCCTGGATTTTGGGGTATCCTGTGTAAGCTTGACATTGAGAAGGCTTATGATTATGTCTCTTGGAGTTTCCTTTTGGCTATTCTGGAGAAAATGGGCTTTCTTAACAAGTGGAGGAAATGGATCTCTTTTTGTATTTTCACTATGCGCTTCTCTATCTAGGTTAATGGTGAAGCATTTGGTTTTTTCTCAAGTTCAAGAGGTCTAAGGCAAGGTGACCCTTTCTCGCTTTTATTGTTCATTTTGGTTATGGAGACTCTTAGTAAGTTGGTGTTTAAGGCAGGTGAGGAGGTTTTCTTGAATGGCTTTCGGATTAGCAACCCTTATTCCGAGAGTGAGTTGATTTCTTATTTGCTCTTTGCCGATGATACCCTTGTTTTTTGCAAGCTGGACGAAAGTAATTTGGGTTACTTAAGGTGCATCCTTTTGCTTTTTGAAGCTATGTTTGGGCTAAGGGTTAACATTTCCAAAAGTGCACTCATCCCTATTGGTGAGGTGCCTAATGTTCATGATTTGGCCCGTTTCTTTGGGTGTGGTGTTGAGTATCTGCCTTCTTCTTACCTTGGTCTTCCTCTTGGTGCTTCTTATTAGAGCATAGCTGTTTGGGACCTAGTTGAGAGGTTCCATAAAAAATTGGCAGGCTGGAAGTCTAAACTTTTGTCTAGAGGGGGTAGATTGACACTTTTGAAAAGCACTCTGTGTAGTTTACATATCTACTTCATGTCTTTATTCACCATCCCAGCGAGCATTGCCAGTCGGTTAGAGAAAATCATGAGAGATTTTCTTTGGAATTCTAATGATAATGGTAATGGCCTCCATTGGGTTAATTGGAACGAAGTATGTCGTCCTAAGCAACAGGGAGGACTTGGCATAAGACCTCTCCGTGCTATGAACAATGCTTTGAAGACCAAATGGTTGTGGAGGTTTGCAAAGGAAGATGATGCTATGTGGAAAAACGTGATCAAGGCAAAATATGGGCTTGATGAGTCGGGTTGGTGGAGTAAGAAGAGTTCTTATTCCTACGGTGTTGGTTGTTGGAAATCTATCTTAACAGGTCTTGAGCATTTCAAATCTTTAGTGCATTTTGAGGTGAAGGATGGCTCAAGGGTGTTATTTTGGCATGATGTTTGGTGGGGGGATCGACCTTTAAAGATTGTTTTTCCTGATTTTTTTAGGATGACTCGTTTGAAGTATGCCACGGTACAAGAAGTTGTTTCTTGGAATGGTGACATTAGCTATTGGAACTTAACTTTTGTGAGGAATCTTAATGATTGGGAAGAGGATAGTGTTTGTAATTTGTTAGCCGTATTTGCTGGCAAAGAGGTCCTGTCTTAAGGCAAGGATGAGAATGTGTGGCCACTTAACTCTAAGAGATCTTTTAGCATCAAGAGTTTTGTTCCACACATTTTGTTGCTTTGAATGGTTATTATTTTGCTGCTAAGTCCATTTGGAAGTCTAAAGCTCCCACAAAAGTGTGGTTCTTTGCGTGGGCAGCCACCATAGGCAAGATCCCTACGGATGACATGCTTAAAAGAAGAAATTTGAGAGGTCCAAGTAGATGCTCAATATGTTTGGAGGAGGAAGAAACTATGGATCATCTCCTTGTACATTGTCATTGGGTTTCCGCTCTTTGGGATTTAGCTCTCTCTTATGGGGATTAGTTGTGTTCAACCTTCTAATGTAAGAGATGTGGGAGTAGCTTGGAGGAGAAGGATGAAGAAGAGTTAGGTCCTTGGAGTTTGGAACATGGTTCCTTTGACTATTTGGTGGGCTACGTGGAAGAAGAGAAATCATCGTATCTTTGACGACAAATTGTTGTCGTTTCAAGATTTTGAGCTCTATTTTTTGAGGGTGTTGTATAGTTGGAGTGTCGGGCTTAGTGGTAACAAAAATTTGAATATTTTGGCTTTTGTCGATTGCATTATGGATGAGAGCTTAAGGGCATAATGTTTTTGTATTTGCCCCCTTTTGTAAATGGGTGACATCCCCTTGGTGCCCTTTTAATTTACCTCTTGATTACTTACCAAAAAAAAAAAAGGCTCAGGATTGACATGTTTCGGCTTACTTGGAGGAGACATTATCATCACCACCCTTTATTAGGAAGCCTGTGAACGAAGTGTCACCCTTCCTTTCTGAAGCAAGTCCTCCATAAGAGCTTCCTAGTACATTACAAAGTCACTTAGCTGACTTTAATATGTGGTTTAGATATTGTTGATATCCTCTGTGTGACTCCTGGTTCCCGTCTGCATTCATCTTCCTGATTTGACTCTTCACAACCGAAGTTAACTCTGACCAATCTGTATTTTTAACTTCTATCACAAAGTCAATGTTGAAGATATGATAATATATCTAACTCACCGTTATAATTCAAGGATTCAAATTGCGGTTTCGGGCGTGATTGTGGTTTCAGGCGTGATATGAAAAAGTCGCTCTAATGCTAAAATCCATTCCATATCGCGGTGAAATGCCGTTCAACCAACTCAAAAACCTTTTTGATGTGTTGGTTTCGTTGTGAATCGACCACGTTTTGAATCCATATCATTTCAAATTATTCTTTTAGAAGTAATAACTTTTGTATAACATATTGCCTGACCAATAAAAATCAAGAAGCTTAAATGGTGTATAGAGGGAGTCCTTATTGCTTGTGTCGTAACATCTGAATGTTGCCACATGGCATGCGTGCTAAGAAAAAAACCTTGAAAGATAGCTGCATGAGAAAATAGGAACTTGCTAATAATTTTGTTGTGACCATTTTTGAGCAACTCCAAGTGAGACATCTATTTGATGACTGTACAACCTTGTTATCCTCCATCTTGCTGAGCTGTAGAATTTGGTCTTTGCATTATTATGCGTAGGAACACTTAGAACCAGCCATGATCACATTCCTGGTTGTGGTTATCCGCATATGACAATATTAATTAAGATAAATAAGACTAAATTAGTATGATTAAGTAGGGAACTGTGTTCTCATATGCCAATCCACAATCTTGATGATCCTGATGAGTGATGACTATGATATGTGCTTTAATTGACCATTTTTGGGTTCCGTGATGTATGTTGTGTTTGTGCAAGATAGAAATTGATTAATGTTATGTATTGCTTGTAAGCTTTTATCACTGCATTTGTTGAAATCTGTTATCTGTGATGCATTTTGTCTGTCAGACTTTTCCTGCTTCAAAAGGGCAATATATAGTGGCAGAACTTCAAAAGCTGGTCAGCGAGTGGCCTTTAGAGGTTGTAATGCATCAAAAGCGGGAAGATAAGAAGGTACTTTTATCTAGTTTGATTGTTTTTAATTATTTCTTCTAGCAGCTTCTCATTTATCAAGTGAAAGTTAAAAAAATGTGTACATTCTTTGGCTGCAATCTGGTAAGGTACCATGGTGCTTATGAAAACTAGAAGTTTTTAAATTCATGCTGTGGTGGTGGTTTTTCATGACAAGTGCGTTATGGCTAGATTGTTGTAAAAAAGTAATATTGTAGTGATGTAGGGTGTTATTTTATCTAAGTTAGTTTACTTTTTTATTAATTGTATTTAGTTATAGATTAATTTTTTCCACTATTATTATTGTTATTGTTATTGTTTTCATCTGGCATTGTTATGAGCTTTTTCAATTGGGCAAAGGGCCTGATCGTTATGAGCATATTGAACATGTTGTCTGCTCCAATATGCTCCAACTTGCTAACTGCTAGTCAAACATGCTTCAATCTGTTTAAACCTGCTAACTGTTAGTCAAATCTGTGTCCACTTGCTCCAATATGTTCTAACTCACTTACAAACCTGCTTTCAAACTAGCTCAAATCTGCTCCAACCTGCCTTCTCCTGGTCAAACCAGCTCAAATATGCTTTAACTTGTTTAAACCTGCTACCTGCTCATCCAATATGCTCATAGCAAACAGGCCCAAAATTGTTTTGTAAAAAAATTGAATTTTTTAGTAGGGCTCTTGGGATCTATCTCTTTTATAGAAAATTGCTTTCAGATGTAAGACCGTTTACATCTGGATCTCCTTGAATCCCTCAAAACTAAGACGAGTTGTTGTCTCTTCTGTCCCTGTAAACTTGAAGGAAAATGGATGTGGTCGTTGTGGCGGCATAAAAGGCTGTGATTTGACTGCCAGGGTAGCGGACTGATTGGAGATTTAGAATCAATGGTCTACATTAAGAGTTTCACATTATAGCAATAGATATCCTTTCCCCAATGTGGCACATTTGTTAGGACTTAGGTTATTGTTTAATTGATTTTATTAGTTTATTCAATAGTCATATTTGAGTAGGAGAGCAGTATTATAGCTAGCCAGATCAGGTTTCTTAGAATAAATATAACGGGTTTATGTACTTCAGCTTTCAGAAGTTGTGGGATAAAATTGTATGTAACGTCCACGATAGGATAAACCGGCCCTAAGGAAAAATGATTAGGTTTTAATGAAATATGATGTAGCTTTATCCCTAGTACTCCATCCTATTTTATTTGTTGTGATTTCATTTTTGGATCCCCCAATTTATATGAACTTAGAAATTGATACTCCCAACTTTTCTCCTACATTGTGTTTGAACATATGTTAATTTAATAGCCTGTACAATTCTGTTCCTGTACAATTCTCTTCTAATCTTACTTTAAAAAAGCGGACCTCTAGGCAAGAGGTGCAGCTCTTGGCGCCTCACAACATCCGAGGCGGAGCGAATTCCAAAGGTGGCCTGTAGCACGCACCTAAGCTGAGGCGGGCTACTTTAGCGTCTTATGGAGTTGTTGAGTAGCAAAGTTACAGGAGAGAGAGAAGAGAGTTCTTGACCATAGAAATGACAAAATTTCTTCGAATTAACACTTGCCTTAGCCTTCTACTGTCATTTCGAGCTGTTCAATTGCATGAAATTGCTTTGAATTCACTCCTAAAACTGATGAAGCCTTGCGTTAAAAACCATAGTCACTAGGATCGCTTACTCCCCTAGCATTCCGCGATCCGGATCGTCCGACCCAGATTGCTTTTCGTTTTCGTTCCAATATGACAGGGACCCTGAGAACTGGGCGGTTCCTTTTCGCAGCCACCATGGATGGCTTTTCGGCGCATCACTTTTGTCACAGAGAGAGAGAGAGAGAGGCTTGGTGGCATGGTCTGCTCTGTGACAATGATATATTGGAAAAAAGCTCCATAAACAGTGATTATCGAAATTTAATTTCAACCTCCTGCCTTCTTTGAATAAAAAACAGCAGTATTTTCAAAGCACCGACAATTACCTAAAAAAGGAGCATTTTATTGCTTTTAGTAGACCAGTCAATTGGGAAAGGGAGATAGGGAGGCGCACAGTGTACACGTTAGCCAATTCTTTTTTTATTAGTTGGTTCCCAGCTTGTTGAACACACATTATTATATTTAAAGTTAATTAATCCATATCATGTACCCAGGACATTTTTAACTTTTCAAAATGCTTCACAATGGAAGAGATTGAGCTGTGGGGGATCAAATTAAATTAACGCTAAACATTGATTGGAGTTAGCCTAATTTATATAAAAAATGGTATCATAAAATAAATATGAATTCTAATGATCCGGAATTGTGAATTTCGTTCCCAAAAACCGTTCCAAATAATCTACACCATTCATTCCCCTTTTTAGTGAGCTGGCATACCGCGTTCCCGTACTGCTTGCCACAATCCGACTGTTCTGCGATCCTGGTAACTATGGTCAAAACCCTAATTTTCAAACTTTTTCGTTCAAATTGGGAATGGGTATGGTGACGTTTTGCGGCAGACAAGGTGGAGAGCCCTCCTGCCACTATTCCGGTGGTCAACCTTTACTGGCGGTCGTGTGGGTGGGCTCCAGCGAGCAGCAGAACATGAGTCCATCTCATGCAGATTGAAGGGGGGTGTCTAAATGAGGAGTCGTCTTTAGGGCTTAATTCAAACTTATTCTTTCTTTTCCTTTTATATTAAAATTTAGGAAGAATATTGTTAATTTCAGTATATATAATTCTTTCTTTTCCTTTTCATTCTTTTTAAGGAAAGAATCAACTAGTTTTCTGCCCTCTAATCTGGGAAAAGAATGAGCTGTCCCCTCATATCTATTGACTAGTATCCTTTCAAGGTATATAGTAGTGAGATTTCTCAGCTTTCTCACATAGATTCCTCTAAAAAATTACCTATATTTGTGATTAGGGATGGGTAATGGACCAGGTACCCATTGGGTTAAGCGGCCTACTCATTTAAAATAGGGCTAATAATGGGCCGAGTTAGACTGGGCCAATATTGGACCAACCCATTAAGACATATTGACGGCCCGGATGGGGCTAGCCCATCAATTATCCGTTTAGTGACCTATTAATTTTTTCAACCTACTTGATACACTAGCTTACGTGTTCCAATTAGTTAAACTTATTACCAATACTTTGTTCAATTAATTCAATCAACATCTCCCAGTGTGGGTTAATTGAACAAAGTATTGGTAATAATTCAATCAACACTTTGTACATAACAATAATTATTATATACCGTTTTTCGGCGCAAGTTTGTTCTGTTTCTAAACGGGCCCAAAGCGGGCTGCCCATGGGCGACTCAACCCAGCCCATTTATTAGCGTGGTTGTATATTTTCTAACTTTGAATTTGGAGTAGTTTAGTTTGATTGGAAAGTTACAGAGATTTTAGTTGGAAAATTAATTCACTAAAAATACTCCTTAAAGATAATGGGCGGGTCGGGTTCACTTGGTCCATAACCCAGTCCGGCCCATTAACAAATGTGTTAGGCATAGCCCGGCCCGGTTAGCTAATGGGCTGGCCCAGTCCGGCCCGACCTGGTAAAAGTGCGCCTCAAGTCTGTAAAGCCAGCGCCTCGGGTCCGTAAAGCCCGCTTCTTGGTCCCCAGGACCCTTTGCTCCTCAGTGTGCCTTGCGGCTTTTAAAACTGAGCTTCTAATAAGTTGTGGGCAATTCGCTAAGGCTTATTTTGAAGTTGACATGCTTTAATTTTTTAGAATGCTAAATATTTGTTGAAAAGTAAAATTCATATGGGAGAGAGTTTTTATGATGACAAGGATATAACACAATGATTCTGGTTAAATGGGCTTAAAGCATCATCTCTTGGAGCGCCCCCCCTCCCCAACACAAGTTAAAAAAAAGAAAAGAAAATCGTGGACAAAAAGGCAAGGAATAGAAGAAATAATTTATTTTGATAAGCTAGAATCAAAGAAATAATATCAAATAATTTAGATGAAATTCAAGAATGAAAAATTGCCCTCAAGAAATTAGTTGCTTGCTCCCTTTGTGAGGCCGCTTCATCTATGTGCCGCTGCCCATGCTTCTGCCAACTATCGTCTATCGTGGCTGCCTGCCTGCTGTGAGTTGCTAGTACTGTGATCCCTGAGTTTCCAGCCTGAAGCAGCCTCTTATACCTTTATGTCAAGCCTCCAAATGCCTCTCCATTCCTCTTTGAAATCCCCATAACAGCCCATGGTCCTCAACTGCCTTGTCCTAGATTGCCACCTTGAGCACTCTGCTATCAACGACACCAAATAGGGATGTCATTTATCACTTTCGAAATTTATTTTTCTAGATTATGAGTAGGCATTTACATATCCTTTCACTCGGTCATGACATGGTGCATTTGAGTGTCATTGATTTATGCATGAGAATCCTGGCATCAAGGTATTGTCATTTGTCACTTCTATGGTCACTTGCCATTTATGTGGTGGTTGTGTGGCATCCTTGCAGCCCTTAGGGCTGAAGCGGGGGCTGATGCATGATGTGCAATTTTTCATTCCCCTTTGACCATCACTATACCAGTAGCAACCACTGGGAACTTGCTGTAACCCTTGTAGCATTTGTTGCAAGTACCAATTTTAAATGCTCAAATCAAAATCTTGAGGCCTCAATTTTTCCCAAAACCACATATGGAGCACTCTAACCACACAATCAATCCAAATGCCCTCAAACGCAAGCATTGCTGCGAATTGGTATCCAATTCAAGGACTTAACCCTGACTAGGGGATTTGCAATTTGAAAGCCTGAATCGAAAAATGAGCAATCATCCAGAAAATTTGCCCAAATTAATCTTCATTCATTACTTGTTGCCGGAATTCAACCTGAGCCCTTAAGATAATTGAACGGAATTGGGACGGTTTTGCCCCAATTCAAGTGATTTCTTTTATGTTGAATCTGTAAATCAAAACTTGTTCGCTGCACTCACGTTGAAAGCCCCTGATCTTTAGCAAAGGGACAATCTCACTACTTTCCGTTTCTGGTATTCCCCTGTTGTCACTGACATCATATTACCATATTCCTGCCAGAATGTTCATTGTGCGTTGCCTTTTTGTGTTGTAATTGCTTATACTAGCAAAGCTCTGACCTCTTGCTACTTTTGGCACTCTTTGTGGATTCATAATAATTTTGCAATGGTTTGACGCGCAGAACTATCAGGGACCTAATTCTTGTTTTGATGAATAAGAGCATTATGAAGTAGAGCAAAAAAATGTATTATTGATAGGTTAAGGCTAAAAAAATGTCTGCATAGGGTAGGTGCACTTGATGCAGAAGTAGGGATGGCAATGGGGTGGGTAGAGCCGTACCCTCATCCATACCCGTTTTCGAAAATCGTACCCATACCTGTACCCGTACCTGTACCTATCTGGTATTAAAAAATAAAACCCATACCTGTACCCAGTGGGTTTTATTTGGGTTCACATAGAGAATGAAAGTTAATAACCAAGTAGCCTATATCCAAGTACGATATATATTTTTGTCATTATAAGGTTGGAAAGTTGTGATATTTTGGGAATATACTGTTTAGAAATGTGAAATCAAATACATTATTGACTATTTTTTTTTTGGAGGGGTTTGGATTGGATTTAAACTAGAAAAATGTTAAACCAAAATAATTTTTTTTTTCCTTATTATAAAAACGGTTACAGCTAGGATACGGGTGAGGGCTATACCCATAGCCCTACCTGTTTTGTAATACCCACCCCATACCCATTTAAAACCCATTTTCCCATCCCACCTGGGTTTTAAATGGGGCGGGTTTTGCGGGTTTTAAATGGGTACTGGTTTCATGCAGCAAAAGGTTATAGCGAAGGGAAGTTCAAAATCCCTTATGGTAGACGTTTGCAACCTCTTATTGGGCCATAGTGGTACTTAGATGAATGGTAAAGTCTTGACGAGTATTACTCATTCTAATATAGAGTACAGTGCCATAGTAATGCATGTCCAACTATGGTGTCTGGAATACTGTGGTAAGGAGAAGGTTTGATGCTGAAAACTGTTTACCATCCATGTCTTCGACAATATGATCGCTCTAGTTTCTAGGCTACTTCACATTTTATTGGTGTAGGTGAATCTTATGTTCTTAATTGGGTCATAAACATAGAATATCTTCGTCACTCGTGGTATTTCAATTTCAAATGACAAGTGTGTTGCCTTTGTTACTTGCTTAAAGGACCTGACATCAGTGGCAACTTCTGTGATACTAATGCATGTAACACTTAATGTAGTTACTGGTTGGGAGGTGATGAAACATCTTCTCAGTGAGACAGTGACAATTTGGTTCCCCTTGAGTCTTTATTGTGGGTGGAACATGTACTGCAAATTGTCATTATTTGTGCCAAGATGATAGTATGACTACCAATGTGTAAACTGTTGAATTTCGTTATCTTGAAAACATTAGGGTTGGGTAGACCATTATTTAAGTGGCCTGGGCTTAAAATAGAATTGGAGGATCAAGTGATAATCTTTATCACCATATAATGAATCTTTAGAAATCCATTGATGCTAGATGCGAAGCCTACTTTTGCTGGATTTTTCTTCCTCCATGGTTCTTTAAGAAAAATGGCCTGACTCTTTCCCAGAAAATTGCATGAAGATGGCTAGAAGCGTCACAGATTTCAGTTATACTATCATGGTAATCATTTCATGACCGATATGGATGATGAAGCTGGTTTTGTTGCTAAACTTTGATCCATTTGAGGGTGACGCTGCATCTGAAGGTGATGAATAGGAAGAACAAGTGGTCAAGGTTCTTATTTTCCCTGCTGTTTAACCTCCGTGTAGCTTCTCACACTCGCCTATTCCATCAAGTTGGCGCGGTGAAAATCAAGTTATACATGTTATGGATGATCTTGGTGCCTTAGCAGTTGGTGTCTTATAGATTGGCCAGAGACAAGCAGTTGCCTCTGACGAAGTGCTGTGCTTGTATTGAGGTTCTTGCTTATTGGTCTTGTCATAATGAGCTTGTTGGTGCTATGGTGCTTGGTCCATGCATGGCGTACTATTGTTGAGAATTGACCTTAGCTTGATGTGTGATGTTCTTTCAAGGGAGCTGTGGTGTGCATGCATAACGTTACTTTGGCGGTTGAAGGTCAATTCTGTATTTGTATCATCCTTCCCAGCCTTGGAGCCTGATACCATGTCCGCCTTTTTCTTGATGTCTCTTCTCCATATCTTTTCTGCCCTAAGTGTGGTTTCCAAGAGGGGATGAGTAATAAAGTTTATGTCTTGTGCTGTCGTGGGAGTCTTGAGTGAGAATTTGGACAGGTCCTGAGCTCGCGGACATGCTTCACTATCTCATACTTCATTTAGGCATAGTTGTAGGGTTGTAATGTCAGTAAGTAGTAATTATTTCAATCTTTTTAATTTCCTTGTTACACGTGGTACTTGTGTTACGGAGTTATTGTTTTCCAAGTTATCTCCTAGTTATAAGCAGGGTTATTATTTTCTGTTGGCTATCATTGAGGAATTTCTGTTGGCTAGTTTTTTTTCTTTGGGGGGGGGGGCGTTGTTTGGGGAAAAATGCAAGGCTGGTTAATAGTATTTCATTATGAAGTGCTTGCTCATTTGCCGCATTACTATGGGCCAAGTGAAGTGAGGGTGTAGATGGGAGATGAGATTGTTAGGCGACTGTGTCTTTTTTTTTTTTTTTTCCTCCCATGTTGGATTTTCTTCCTCTCTTTTTTTTTTTCCCTTTTTCCTTTTGGGTTCTTTTTTTTTCTGTGGGGGTGGTTTCTTTTTTTTGGGGGGGCGCGGGGAATTGTAGGGTCAACTATCAAGTTGTCAGTTTCAGTTATTGCTGCTGCTGCTACTATTGTTATGCAGACTTAATTTTATATTGGAGCACCTATTTAAGAAAGGCATGTAGTGTCAGCTCTATGCAATCATCCTCTGAATTTGGACCTATCATCATGCGTGGATTATCCTCTTCTCTTTTTGCCTGTTGTCCCTACTTTCCATCTTGGATTAATATATTAGCTCGTATTTACTCTGTTATTCTCTTTGGAGACCAGACATTGATCGCTTCATTGAAGGCCGATATTCCGGCTATGATTAGTAGCCTCGCAAACTTGGGTGTGGAGTTGATCGTGAATTTGGAAGACCTAAACAAAGCAGATCTGTTACCATGCTAATGTGGCGCGAAGCTAGTGAAGGATGCAGAAAGCAAGCCAGATGATCAATTAATTGCAATTCGACCCAGATCTACCAGCATCCTTCGCTTATAGTGGCTCACTTAACTCGGAGCTGGAATTTTCGGCAAAGGCAATCTCGTCTCTGGAGGAAATACGCTTGCTCTTCTTAACTTGGATGTTATTTGAATTTTGCAGACAAAATTTGGATTATTTTCCAGTGCCATGGTGATCTGGGGATGAGTTGAAGAAGTAACTAATGGTATGGAAGAGCAGAGTGTCATGGAGGGGGTTTTTTTTTGTTTGTTTGTTTTCATCGCGTTACTAGCAGGTGCGTGGCCCTAGTGTACTAGTGATTTTGATCACTTTTTGATGTAATCACTGCTAGCTTTCGACCAGAGCATATTGTAGTCAACGTTGAGGCTGATACATTGCACCCCGTGTCTTTATTGTGTATTTAAAAAAAAAACGGGTTAGTGACCATAGTCTACAGAACATCTCAAATTTTGATGGAAATTGTGAGGGGTGAAATTGATGAATAAGGATGGAAATTGTACGAGTGAGTGAGATACAATATTCGTAATTTTGGGTGTTTTATGGCATGAGCTCATCTCGTGATTTGTGCCATAATTTATGTTGTGGTCCTGGGAACCTGTAATTTATGTTGTGTTTTTCCTGTTCATGAGCGTATGGATGATATAGATAAGCTCCAGTCAGTCTCTCTCTTCCTCTCTGGCGCTCTCTTTTTTTAGTAATGTCATTCCCAAAATCTAATACAAGGAGGGTGCTCTCTCTTTCCTTTTGTTTTGTTTTGTTTTGTTTTGTTTTTGGTGGGCGTTTACTGCTATATTATGAGGCTCCCCAACATTCTGTGTTGACCGTCGACACCACTCGAGTGTAGCCCACGTAAATTGCCTGCAGTGCAATTGTGTAATCAAGTCTGATATTTATCATCACGGACTAATCTGTCCACGGTTGGGTTTTTATTGGAAACATATGCATAATGAAGGGGACCTGGTATGAAAGTTATATACTGATATATTGATGTGGCTATAATTTTGGTGGTGGGTGTGTCACAATCGGAGGGAGTTGTGGTTTTAGAATAGTTAATTCCAACTTGTTTTAATTGGTCGAAGGGGAATTGTAACCATGGCAACAGGCTCCAACATTGGATTCGTAACAACGCCGAATTTGGAGAATAGCTTGCCAAACTAGATAAAATGGGGTTCTAGCCTTGTTTGTCATGATATCATTAGGCTTTTCCCAGGAGGTTTTAATTGTACAGAAAGCTAGTATACTTCTAACCCAGTTTTATATGCGTCCTTTTACTTATTTCATCTTGCTTTGCTTGTCAAACAAAAAAAGCCTTTATAATTTGGTTAACATTCTTATGAATATAAGGTATTTGTTTTCATTTTATTTTATTTAAAATGTAAAAAGGTATCATAGTTTTTGTTTTAATTTTTTTTCTTTCCCTATTGATTTAGGGCTTGTTTTTTTCGTTGAAAAATATGGATTGGTAAATAGATAAAGTTGGTTGAGATTTGGTAAAAGTTGGTTGAAGTAGGTTGAAGCGGGTTGAAATTGGTTGAAGTGGATTGAATTTTTTTTTATATGATGAATGAAAGTTGGTTAAAATAGTGGGAAGCGGATTGAAGATAATTGAAGTTGGTTGAAGTGGGTTAAAGTTGGTTGAAGTGGATGTTTTTTTATTAAGTTGGTGAAGTGGGTTGAAATTGGTTGAGATTGGTAAATTGAGATTTTACCAATGAAAAGAACAGGGCCCAGGAGAGGTTTTTTATTTTTGCTTTTTTCTTGGTATTTGGGACGAACCCATAAGGGTCTATTCTTTTTGTTGGGAAATATGAGTTGATAAATGGGTGAAGTTGGTTGAGATTCGTAGAAGTAGGTTGAAGTGAGTATTTTTTCGTTGAAGTGGGTTGAGATAGGTTGAAGTAGGTTTTTTTTTTTGTGGTATGATGGGCAGAAGTTGGTTAAAATAGTGGGAAGTGGGTTGAAGTTGATATTTTTTTTTTAAGTTCGTGAAGTGGATTGAAGTGAGTTGATGTGGGTTAAAATTGATTGAGATTGGTAAATTTGGATTTACAAACGAGAAGAACAAGGCCTTAGAGTATAAAGCTCTGGTAAACTTTTAATCATTAATTTAAAATTTATGTCTTATTTTCTGGCATTGTTATCCTCTTAACATTTTGTTCCTTAAAAAAGACATTAAACCATCAAATATATTTTCTCCTTTTTTGGGGATCTTTCATAAATGACCTCTTAAGCTTGCGTGTATCTAGATATCCTCAAGCCCTATAAATATAAGACTTAGTAGCTGAGCTAGTTTTGACATAAATGATATTGGAGCACTTTTGATGAAGAGTTCATATATTCAAATCTTAACAATTGTTACCTTATTCCCTGTCCCATAGGCCTTATAACCTCCATGAATGAGAGCTAGTTAGGCTAGCTCGACTTACCTACCAAAATAAACATATGTCAAAATCATAATAAACATTAGAGTGTTGCCACACTAGAATCCCCTCCACAACTACTACCGTGACATCTGAAAACTTAAATGTAGCCAGTTGATAAATCATGTAAAAAAAACATCCACAAGCCTTACCTTCAATTGAAAATCGTTCTTATACCTAAACAAACACAAAAGACTTAAAAAACAACCAGGGGAGGAACCAGATTAAATATACTACAGGCACATAAAGAGGATAGGCCACTCTTATGACACCCTTTTCAGCTTTGATGCACCAAGCAGTACCAACAAGACATAAGCAATCCCTCCCAAGAGAGAAAGGGCAACAGCTGCCATGACTTGGTGGCAGAATTTCCCATACACATTGCAGACTTTGTTCCACATCAAATGAGAGTTCCCTTTGTAGCCTAGCAAGCCGGCCGCCCCTGTCGCTCCAATGCTGGAGAACAACAGTGCCACCATCATCAAGTCGACGAGGATTGTGGTAAAAACTGAGCCGCCCTTGCATGCCAATGCAACGACTAGTGAAATCGTTGCAATGACGGATGCAATGGAGTTTGCCACCACGAAGTACCTGTTCAACAACGAGCATGTTTAACTTATACTAGTCATAGGCTTTTTAAGCAAACAGAATACGAGGCGTTGGTTCTTGGGTAATTTGGAATTTAAGTCATATCTAGAGTTTAAGAAAATTTGAAATTTATATTGTTAAAAGAAATTTCTAAATCCACAACAGGTAATTAGTTACTTGAAAAGTTTTCAACTAGTTTTTTTTTTTTTTTTAAAAAGGACTCAGCAATAATTCCTTGGTATGATTTCTTTTTTAATATAAAAACCAACTTATCGATCACTCAATTCTATAAGATATCAAATCCAAATTAGACCCACGGAATTGATTGAGCATGTCAAATTGATGCATTAGGGATACTAATAAGATAGAACCAACTTGTAGTTGTAATGTAACAAATAAAGTCACAACATTAAAAGAGCTATATTATTACGCCGACATACGTACGAAAATTTTAGTTTAGAGATAATTTCTTTGTTATGTCCCAAGAAGTAATTATTGTAATTTGAATAAGTGGCACTGTGGAAGGCAATATTTATATCGACAAACTTAAAACTCAAAAGTAACTTGTAAGGTATTAGGTGATGTTCACACATTTTCAAAGTTTAAAAGATTTTAATGCAGAAATCTAACTAACATCTACAACTAATGGTGTCCAAAAATGCCATAGCATATATATGCAATTTTGTATCCTTCATTGTTAATAACGACATAATTCTTCGGAAAATAATTTTGTATCGTTTTTTTTTTTTTAAATTTAGATTATGTAGTTGGTAAAGCCATATAAAAGTTGCACATCTATAATAGATCGTCAATATAAAAGTTACATCACCCTACTAAAAAAAAAACAAAACAAAAACAATAGCAATCAACCAAAGTAGATAGCCTATACCTAACATGAAATTTCTAAAAGCCCAGATAGAAGCTTACAACCATACAATTGTCTAATGCCATAAAAATGCCAAGTATCTGCCAACCATACATACGTTAATCTTTGTACATTCCTATAAGAAAATACATTGTTTGCACTGGTATGTTTTCATCTTCAGGGACTAAGAGCCAGGCCTACGTAACAGTCATTTGCACTTGTAGGTTTCACGTAAAATAATAATGAGGCAAGATAATTATGTAATTATTTATTTTTTTTAAATTCCAAAGAAATTAGGTCCAAAACATAAATCTAGCATAATGTCATTTCAAGTAAAATAATAATAATAAGGTGAGATAATTATGTAATTATTTATTTTTTATAATTTTAGGCCCTTATCATATAACCCATCTCATGATAAATCATGATGAATTGGTCTTACATAAGAATAACTAGTGGTTACCTTAATGCTTTTCAATAATATCTTGACTATGTGAAAATAGAATTAAAAGAATTGAACATTTGACACTTCAACAAGCTAAGGCATAAACATTAAATAAGTTAGTCGCAATCTTATTATAGTAATTATAATACTAATACTCCGTTTGTTCTGAAAATAACTGTCCCGCTTTTCTTTTGTAGTATTTCCAAATCAAAGTCCGTTCTTAGTACTCTCTTAGTGTTAAAACTTTCTCTATCTTCTACAGTCAACAAAAAATAATGCATTACGTGACACTCCCTTAAAATTTTTCAGTACTTAAAAAGAACAGTATTTTGGGGATGGAGGAATTGATAATTTGCCAGAATAAGGTTTCAATAAATTTGTGATTTAGTTTTATGTCTTCACAAAACATGTTAAACTTGATTAATACTAGCATAGTTTCTTTTCAAAACAGCACAGATATTAAAATTACAAAAGTAACCCACTAGGTACATAGGACATAATTTTAGAACTTTTTGCAAAGAAAATGACTAAGTTATTCATTCCTTAAAATCTGAGGCATTGATTTATTCTTTTTACAAACTTTTAGATCACTTTATTTGGTGGTTATTAAGGTGAACAGTTCCAGGGTACCTCTCCAAAAAAATTGAGAATTGGAATTGAAAAACTTGTATTCAATGGTTAAATTTGTACCTTTTAAAATCTTAGTTACTTGAAAAATATAATGTTCATTCTTCAATTAGTAATAGCAAATTGATTGAGATTGCATTAAATTCATCTTTTTCAGAAACTAAAACTAAATGTTTGATTCTTTTTAAACTGGTTCAAGAGTCTTGAAAACCTTACTCATGTTTAGCGGTTATACCTCAAGGTATCTAAGTGCCAATCATTCAAAATGATTTTAAGATACCCATGATGTAGTAATTCAAAAATTATAAAGTTATATTTAATAATTTTCAATTTGAAGAACTATTTTAATTAGTAGTTCGCCGAGAGCAGAATATAAAAACAAGGAGGAATTGATACCTGTCCTTGTAATTAAAGCAACAGTTTTGAAAAACAAACTAACCTAGAATAAGCCTTAAATAGTTCAACAATTCAAACGTTGGACCACATCAGTCAGATTGTACACAAAGTCCTCATCCCGAATACAACAAGTAGCCCTAACTTCTATGTTACACGTGATCTTTGCAAGACATGATGCTATATTTTCCCAATTAGTTACACCAGTACACAGGTTAGAAACATCACAACAATAATTAGCATGTCAAGTGCAGGTTTTCGGATTTTAATCCGGCCCACTTACCATTCGTTGAGGTGTACTCCGAAGTTGTAGTTGGTTTGGGCTATGTATAATTAGACCTGATCAATAGGTTAGGGCTTCATGCGATCGGATCCTTAAAAATCAATGTTAGGATTGGGGTTTTTTTTGGTTTTTTTGACTCTACCCACCTTGACTCTCAAATTGAGGGTACCTCAATATGATGAGGGTCGGACTCGGATGGAGGTTTTGACCATCTGAACCGACCTGCTGACCCTTACTTTTTAAAAAAAATTAAAATTTAAAATCAAAACAAGATACTTTAGGTTTTATTTGTTCAAAACTTTTTCGCTTTCTACTTTTTTGTCTCCTCTTAGCCTCCCCTCTCACTCACCTGTCCAAATCTTACTTTTTAGTAAACTAGCCGTTTAATTCACTAAATTACGCATTAAAATGCTTGTAATTGTGATACATTTTATTAAAATATTATATTATCGTTTGACTTTTTGTTTTATAGGATGTTTAATATTAAATTTTAAAATAAAAAGTAAATTTAATGACAAATCTCTTTTTTTATATAAGGAAGATTTGAGGATCGGATCTGACCCGATGGTACCTATACGATCATGGTCAAGTCAGGGTAAGAATATGCCAACCCACATGAAAGTAGGGTAAGATAACAGTTGATAAAATCCGGTCTACCGATCCTTATGGCTCGACCTGACTCTCAATTTGATAAGGTTTATGCATAACAAGTGATGATAAGCCTAAAAAACTATGAAGTTAGCAAAGCGAGAGAAAATGAGGGAAGGAGAGACAGCTTACACAAAAGCAGAGAGGTAGTTGAATTTAGCAGTGGCAGGAACATTGAAAGGTGGAAGACCAGGAGAAATAGTGACAGAAACAATTTTGGTCTGCTTGTCCACACCAAGTAGAATGGCAGCAACCAGAGTTAACACCAAAGCCAATACCCTCAACACCACTTCACTCAACCCACCATTCCCCACTTTCCCTCCTCCATCTTTCCTCACCATTCCATTGTTTGCTGCATGCTCTGTCTCCATTGCTGTCTCCTTATGTTCCTTCTTTTAGTCCAATTCCTTGGTTCCTTTTTGCTTTCCCTTTTTTGGGGAGGAGGAGTTGTTGTTGTTGTTGTTTTTTTTCCCCCCTTTGGGGAAGGGAGGTGGGGGTAGATAGAGAGGGGCGAGATTCTACAAGTCCAACCATGATGCAAGGAGGTGCCCTTTAAATAGAGCATAATATTAGATCTCATAAAACTAACTTACAACTGCTTATTTAATGTGAATGATGAGTATTTAAATACAAAAAAATTATTGGTAAAAAAAAATACCAAGTTAATCTTAATCAAATTCGATCTAATGTAAATGAAAATTTAACAGAAATTTTTAACTTTGATCTGACTTGAAATTAATTAAACCCAAATTTGAAAAGCAATTGGTAGGTTTTTTTTTTAAATTTTTAAAAGAACAAGCAGAAGTACGAAAAGAGAGAAAGAAGAATTTTGTCTGTTTCCGGCGGTTGGGAAGCTGGAAAATTTAGGCGTGTTCATAAATGCCAGGGCATTAAATGGGGGTCGGCAGGCAGATATAGACATGCTGCATGGTAGTCAATATGTCTATAAATGGGAAAAGTTTGCTGATTCAACGCTACATATGTTACTACAAAAAAAGTTCATATGTGGGTAAGGCTGTGGTTCAGTTGAGGAGATTCAAGTTTTTTGAAATTTGCTCAACTAAGCCGTTGCACAAGTACTGATGATTATGAATGATGATATCAGGAAAAAAAAGAAATTGAGTACTAAGATGTAAGAGCGTGGCAGATTTGACTGACATGATTTCAGAAGAAAAATCAGCCGTAAGGTGCTGCCGCTGGTTTTATTGACGTCTCATTCAATGAGGATTGACAAACTATCGTTCTGGTGATAAAAGCACGAAAGGCCAAGAAGATGTAGATACCCAGAAAGAGACCCATACGCAGAAAGATACCCAAAAAATTAAAAAAAGGGGAAGGCCATGATATGACAAAAGGCCAATAAGTTCACACCCCAAACGAGATTAAAAAAATTAAAAAAATTAGAAGGCCATGATATATGGGAAATTTAGTTTTAATGTTAAAAATAAATGGGTATAAACACGAGTGATGTTTTTTTTTTATTATTAATTGGGCATAACACTTACAAATAAGAAGGAATACAACTACTACACAGCTTAAAGAAACAGCTAGAACAACCCATAGGTTAAGAGACACAAGCAAACTCAGTCACATAACTCGCTAATCCAGTACAAATATCGATTAGGACGTCACATTCATGTCTAGGAGATATCTTAAGAACATAAGTCTCTATTCTGCCTTTTATTTTCCAACTCTTTTCGCAAGCTTCTGGTTATTCTTCTAATTGCCAAGGATTCATCATTAATAACAGAAAGACCAAGTTTTTTTTTTCAAAATCCAAAGTCTCTTTCGCAATTTCAGTAGGAGATATCTTAAGAACACGAGTGATATTTTGAGAAAGTTATTCTTTAAAACCACCTTATACAAAATAAATGTTTCATTTTTATATTTTTCCTCATTACTATAAATATAGCAACAAGCTTTCTAATTAGGTCAAGAGTCTTTCAAATTACTGTCACATGATATTAGAGTCAAAGGAGTAACCTAAAGCTCATCTCTCTCTCCTCTTTACTTGCTTCTCATGGCTAGTACAGGGTTTTTCTTCTTCCTTCTCTAAATGCTGACCACTAGTCCATTGCAGAACACCTTCGGCTTGCCATGAATTGCTTGTATGGTCTTAGCCATGTTCGGCTACTTTCTTCTCCTCGCTTGCCACGCCGGCTTCTTTTGTTACTCTGCCACCAACAATGCACACTTCAATCACCACGGGTGTGTCGTGCAAGCCATATCCGCCATTTCCTTTTCCCTGCCACCACCATAATCATAGTCTCTCGCATGTCCATGCCCTTAGCCCCTTTCTCGTTTTACTCCTGGTCTCCTACGCTGATGCATACCAAGCCCTAAGCCAACTCTTGGCTACACACTCATCCACACCAAGGTTCAAGCCAACGTTCCTTGGACAAGATGGTCACTGCTCCAGTATTTTCGCTCGGGTTTGACTTGGCTTTTCACCAACCAATCGACGTCCAATTGGGGCAATCTAGACTTTCTTGGGAAGCTTAGAGAGTTAACTTTAGGATAATGTAATAAAATTCCGAGTTAGGTTGCTTTTTAATTCCCTAAAGTAATGAAAATCCTAACATACACAGTGCAGGTTTTTATCCGAAAACTTGCTAAATTTGTGTCATGTTACAATCCTATCCCACGAAGCCCACACAAAGCAAGCTCAAGTTTTACTGATTCTCTAGAATGTCTATTTTAGCCCTATATGCTATGATTTGGCGTTGGTTTCTAATATTAGGAGAAATGACCCAAATATGTGAAATGTACACAAAATTCTAGGTTTGGAGCAATTTGGAATTTGGCCTTAATTGAGGACGCTAAAGCTATTATCTTTGACATTAAGTAGAATGGGGTTAGGGAAGATTTGGCAAATTACAGCCCCCCATTGGAGGTGTAGAGCCTTCTAGAAGCCTTCTAGAAGGAGGGGAACAATCCTGGAAAAATACAGCTCACATTGGTTGTAATTATTTAGTAATTTGATTTATTTTCTTTACATAATTTGTAATCCCCTTATTGGTACACTTGCCCCCCTATTGTAACAGCTAATTCCCCTCCCCCATTTTGGGTATTTATAGACTTTAATACGTCCATGTAAACTAAGCTCCAGTTGAATTATAAATGGAAAAAAAAGAACCATTTTCTCTCACTAAAATCTCTAGATCTTTATCTCTTTAATCAAGAGTGGGGAATAGAGTCTTTTCTTTAGGATTCTTCTTTGGTGGCTAAAACCCTTTATAAGACAAATTTGATGGAAAATAATTAAACTATCATTAGTATCTTACCTTGGGCTTAAACCTCACATTTTTATTGATTGATTGAGGTTGAATCCAAAAGAAACATCCATCGGTGAGATTATTTTTCTTGTTATCTTTGATATTGGGAGTTTGAGGAACCCATCCTCATCAAGTTGGTATCAAAGGTAGAGCTTCTTTTAGGTGCTTATTGAATCAGAACCTTCATTGATTCAAACACCTCTCTACCTTTTTATTTTCATCCCAAAAATCCACACTTTGACTTTTCAATTTTTTTTCGTTTACCACCTTCATCAACCCTCTGAGTCCACAAAGAATTCCACAGAAAACCTTCACAGAAAGTCCGTCAAAAAATACCCAGTTAGAGATTTGGCACGACCTATCCGTGCTTCTTGGCACGACTGTGCCACCTTTCCTGCACTCTAATTCTTGTTCCAGAGATTTGACATGGCCACCCCGTGCCACAAAGCACAAATGCCCATCATTTTCACTGTTTTCCTATATATGCCACCTCTAGCACACCCGTGCTTCCCCTGTTTCCATCATTTCCCCCCTTTTTCACCTTACAAATTACTACTATGGTCAGTGATGGAGATGCTTCTCACTCCAAGGGCATTCCTTCTGAGCAAGCCTATGAAATAGGTAGGGCCCTTGTAGAGCTTCAAGAGGAAGTAAGAAAGCTTACTGAAGAGGTTGAACAAGTAAGGGAACCTGCACAACGAAACCCGTACCGACGAGGCTATGGTGTTAGGGAACTCAAAGTTGAGGAAGAAGGGTCTAGAAGAAGAAGGCGCCCAATCGATGACCTTAGGGAACTCAAAGTTGAGGCTCCCAAATTTGATGGCAATCCTAACCTGGAGAACTATCTTGATTGGATGCAAGCTATTGAAAGGATCTTTGAACTCAAACCGCATAATGATGGAAAGTTCTTCAAGTTGGCTATTCTCAAATTGAAGGGGGTATGCTTCACTATGATATGAGCACTTGAAGAAGAGTAGGACTAGAGAAGTCAAATCCAAAATCAAAACTTGGTCCAAGCTCAAAAAGCATATGGACAAGAGATTCCTACCCCTTTCCTACAAACAAGAACTCTACCTCAAGATCACATCTCTCAACCAAGAGAAGTTAAATGTAGAAAAATACATTAGGGAGTTTGAACAACTTTAAATGAGGCTTGGATTGGATGGAGAGTTTGGACTCAAAATTGCTAGGTTCATTAAAGGATTATCTCATAGCATTGCTAAAAAGATGGATTACAACCCTACTTGTCCTTTGATGATGTGTGCCACCTAGCTATCAAAGTTGAGAAGCAACTTAAGGGTAGGAAGTCCTTTCACACATCCCTTACTAAAAGCCTCTCCACTCACATTAAAATTGAAACCCCACCCCCACAAGTCAAAGCTCTTGACGAGGATAAGGGAATTGCTAATGAGCCACCTAAAAGGTTGGAAGGAAAGAAATGTTTTAAGTTTCATGGCTTTGGGCATTTTCAAGCTGATTGTCGTAATAGAAAGCCCCTTACGATCCAGGAGGTAAAAGAGATTCGAGCCATTGAGGAAGAATCAAGTGAAGAAGAGGATAAAAATGATGGTTCTACCTTAGTGACCCCGATGTTGGAGAATTGTTGTTGATCAAAAGGTCACTCCATGTAAAAAGGGTTCCTCATGACAATAGCCAAAGAGAACAAATTTTCAACTCAAATTGTACCATTTGAGGCAAGGTTTGTTCCTTAATTATAGATGGTGCTAGTTGTACTAATATGGCCTTTAAGAAACTCATTGGCAAGCTACAAATCCCTAGGAAGGAGCATCCTATTCCATACTCTCTTCAATGGTTAGGATCGAACGATGAGGTAATAGTTTCGAGACAAGCACTTATGCCATTCTAAATTGGTCCTGATTATGGTTAAGTATTGTGTGATGTCCTCCCTATGGATGCATGTCATTTGTTGCTTGGTAGACCATGGTTGTATGATAATCATGTAATTTATGATATGTATGCTAATACTTACTCACTCAAGCACAATGGCAAAAGTCTCACATTGGCCCCCTTTACCTCCACCCAAACCTCACAAACCTAAACCAGGGCAGGGAAGTAAGAAAATTTCCCACAAAAGTGAAACACGGGAAGACTGTGACAATAGTAAGAGCAAGCCTCGAATTGCCTTACTGATAGTCAAGTCAAACATATGTGAGGGAGTGGGATCTTCTAACATTATAACTCGCCAAGGTCTCGAGGTTCAAATCCCAAAAGAACCCATCGCCTATCAAAATAGTGTTGGGAGAAAGCCCTTATGCCATAACAAACTAATAAAACATAAATGAATTATGCTGTTGTCGATGACATAGTTATCAAACTTGTTTCTCAGAGCTTGATTATGGCATAGATCAATTGTCATATTCAAAGCACTTATAATTACAAATTAGTGATAACTGGAATAATAGGCAGGATAATTCTCACTAGCATGTTACTTCCAGTTTTCTGTTTTAGTTACTTGTATCGATTGTGCATACATTTGAGACTCACACATTGAATATGTCCTCTCAAATTGTCCCCTATTGTGTTCTTTATTTCAATTTAATTTTCTCTCTTTGTTTTCCTTTTATTAGTTTTTTTTTTCCCATTTACTCATATGTGTCCCTAGTTGTAAGGAAAAATTGACACCTTGCCATGTGATTTTGTGAACTAGAAGGTTAAAATTCGCCACTATTGCTGCGCTTTCACATTCTTCAAATATTCTTTAGATTCGTTCCTATTTACATGACTCTGTCATAGTTAGTTTTCCATATGCTCAACTCAGTATTATTCTTCCCTCTCTTTGGCATAGGGTGCTTCTTTTGAAGGACTACTACTATCTATTTGTAAAGGTTTTATGATCTTGTCTAGTTATGAGGGCCAAATATCAATTGTATTTGTAATGTGATGGTTTCTATCATCTATTATTTTTTTATTTGCTAGAGTTTTTCGTTTTGTGGCTAACCGAAAAGAACTCTAGCTGGTGAATTTAAGTCTTTGTGTAGTTTTTGTTTTTGTGTAGTTCTTGGTAACTTGAATGCTTACTATTGGATCTTTAGCTAGCTTTAACTTTATTAGTGATTTTGCACTTTGGCCTAAGCTTGGTATTGGATCTTTGGCTTCTAATATGAGAAATCTCTTTCAGGGCAATATGTCAATTTTAGTGATGAATCAATCAAAACAATTTTTAAGCTAACAAAGTATACTTTGTTGTATAATATTCCAACTCTAAAGTTTTAGTCTCCTTAATTATGTTGACTTCCAGTGTTTGATAAACCTTACTATAGACTGGAAATAATTTATATTTATGGTTATTTTTGCTTGAGTTATTTTAGATGATGACAAAGTCTAGTATCTGTCTCTATTTATTTGTTGGCGTTGCTATGATTTTATTTTGGTTATGAGCCTTCTAACAATATATAGCCTTTTATTTTTGATATACATTCATATAAAGTTAAGGACTTTGTTAATCTTAAGGTATATCCATGTATGCATCACAGCAAACTGAAGTGTCTTTGTTTTACTACTATATGATATGCATAACATATTATATACAAAATTGAAGTTGTGCAAGAACAGTGCAGCAACCTCTAGTGCATGGAATATCCACTGGAGCATCATACCTGCTAGTAGCTACACAAGTCGTGTAGCAGTTCCCACCATAGGTATTTGCATTTTGTTTTTAGGGTTGTGGGGTCAAATCATGGACTTTAATTTTAGGCAAGTCGGATTTTCTAGGGGTCTTTTCTTATTTCGTGCTTCCTTTTCTAGGAAATTTAAAGACGTGAAATTTTATTATGCCATACATAACTACATTTAAATAATAGAATTTATGTTCTTTTAGTTCACTTAGGAAATTTAAAGATGTGAAATTTTATTGCGCCATATGTAACTACATTTGAAGTTTATAAACAATAGAGTTTTCTATTCTTTTAGTTCACTTGAGATGTAAAGACTAATGCTTGTTTAAGTTTTTGTGTTTCCATTATAGATTTTTGACTTCTCATGGACAATTACCTAGAGTTAAGACACTCGATGATGAATGCCTGAAATCTTTTCTTTTTTTTTCCCTTTCATTTCCTAAAGTAAGTTTAGTTTTTCAAATTGTAAACACTCCATGGATTTATGTTGAATCCTTTCATATTGTATGAATTATGAAGTATGCTTATCAAGATTTCGATTGCTATTATGTAATTGAACCTCATATACTAGTTATTATGTCCAAAATCTGTATGGCTGAAAGAGGTAAGTTTGGACTATTTTATCAGCTTTGATTATTTGGACTAAAGCAAAATACCTCTCTAAACTTCTTCTCTCTCCTTTTCTGTTGAGCAGTAGACAACATACAGTTTTTGTAATGCCCCCAATTCTAATATCTGGTTACTCTAACTAATCACTTATTTATTAATGATTTGCAGCGGAAGTCTTTTGGTTGGAGGCATTACCGCTGTTCCATAACAAAGCAAGGCTACCTGAAACTACCTGTAATACTGTGTTATCCACGTCATCACCTGATTCACCAAACACCAGAAAGAAACATACATTCGACAACCTATGTAACCTACAGTACACTTGATGACTTAGCGTACCAGTACCTGGCACCAACCCTCCTAATGTCCCAAAGCATACACATTTTGCAAGCTCTCAAGTTACTAGCTTATACATCACTGTGAGCGTTTGCCTAGGTAACGTTCTGTAAGACTGCAACTTTCACTCATTTCTTGCTACCGTCTAGCTTGCCAGGAAGGAGATTGTTCATTGATCCTTTACCTAAAACGGAAAACACAAAACATTCGAAATATGAGCCGAAGCTCAGCACGTACACTTCTATGCAGTAAAATAGACTTTTAATTTAATTAGTTGGGCGCTCGCATTTTAAAACATTTTATTTTGCAAACAGGAGAGAGAGAATGTATGAGTAAAGTTGATTTTCTGGTTATTATTTGGAAGTGGACCCCTGTTGATATCTGTAGCAATCTTGAGATAGGTGCACACCTCACAGGCCGATCAGAAAGCCTGAGTTGCAGCCACGCGGGTAAATTGAAGGGCATAAGCCCTGATGATTGATAATTGATGGGGCCACTTGCTTATGTGACAAAACATTGCATAAAATGATTCATTATATGAATATCATATTGATTGTGTATAACTTGAGAAACACGTGAGTTTTCGAAGAGCACATGCAATGTATGTACCTAGTCCTTAAGAATCTATCTCCGTTTTATTGAAAATCATTTGCTGGCAGCTTGAAGCGACAGAGGTGGCCTCAGTTATGCTCCAAATATGTAATTCTTCGCGATTAGTGCAAGATGAAGAAATTCTATTAAAAGTCTTAGCTTAATGAATAATTTGAAGTCACTCAGCTTCTCTTTTGATTATCAACGCAACAATTATTATTAACTTAATTTAGTTCCATGTTGTTTTGTTTTTGTTCCCCTTTCTTAATGTTGATGATGTTCGTTTAACAAGTGTTGTAAAAGTGAAATATGGTGACTTGTCATGTGTTTATTAATAATGACATTATTACCATCACTATCCGAATCATTGTTATAAGCTCATTCCAGTATTGGTATTAAAGTTATTAGAAATTATTGATCCTCATCGCCATTATTATTATTATTATTATCATCATCATCATCATCATTATTATTGTTGTTATTGTTATTATTGCTATGGCTATATTTTTTCACTTTAGCGAATCGCCATTATCCATCAAACTTTGGATTGTGATATGGTTTAAAGCCACTTCATGATATCCCAATCATACAATTATCATTAGTGAAATAAAGCACATAAGCGTGTTATGTTAGTAATTCCAAATTCATAAAACTAATTGTTCCTTCCCATCTCCTTTAATAACAAAATCCTTGAATCTCCCTAACCCCACCTATTAGGAATTAGAGCAATCTAATTATGGAAGCGTTAGGATGAATAATGATAATCAACAGTAAAACAACGACAACAAGAACAATAAAGAACACCAAGATTTACGTGGAAACCCAAAACGGGAGAAAACTATGGACGACGATGAGCGAAGAATCCACTATGAGATGGGAGAGTACAAAACTGATCTCAGAGCGATGTGCTCTAGGAAGAGATCAGAAAGCGATTACAATTCACTCAGAACGCTCTCACAAAACAGGAATAGCAGAACTTAAACTCTTATGGATGCTTG
>JACYFF010030608.1:0-42112 GCA_017589665.1 Selenicereus undatus
TTGGTGTCCTTTTAATATACTTCTATGTTTACTTACCAAAAAAAAAACCTATGCCTTGTAAAATGTGAATGACTACTAAACATTTTTACATAGAAGTGTGCTTCATGCCTTTTAAAACTAAGGAGAAGATATAGTGTAATAGGAAGTAGGTCAAATACATGTTTTTTTTTTTTTTTGGGCGGTTGCACATCCAATTCATTGGAAAGTTACTTTTGTCGCTTAAGTGCTCGCCTGTTTTTTTTTTTTTTTTTTGGGTCAAGAGATGTGCTTGTTTTTCCTTTGGTATGAGAATTTACATGGACACTTCTAGTAGGGCCCCCCTTTTGCCTGTCTCTTAATTTTGCGTATTTAGTTTTTTGTTGGGGAGGAGTAGGAGGAAGTTTGGGCTTTCATATATGGAGAAATCCCTTGTTATTGCCAACTGAACCATCAATAGCTTTTTCACGCCTTGTCACTAAGGAGTTTTTTGAAGACCTGATGGGCATGTTTGTTATGAGCATATTGGACAAGCAGATAGTAGATTTGAGCGGATTTGACCAACAGAAAGTACGTTGGAGCAGGTTAGAGCAGGTGGAACTGGCAGTTAATAGATTGAAGCAGTGCAAAAGCAGGTTTGTGAGTGAGTTGGAGCAAGTTGAAGTAGGAGCTGGTGCATTGAATTTTTGCTGTTATCAATTATAACATTTTGAAGTGTTGTTTTATCTTCTATCTGTTCTTTTTATCGCCTTTTCTGATACAAGGAAAGCTTTTGATACTATATATTCTTTGAGCAAGGTAGAGTTACATGGAAGCATGCACCATTTAAAAGAATTAAATTCATGCTAAAACTTTTCAATCTTCAACTACTTTCGCTGAGATTGATTATTCAAAAAGAAGCAATAGCTTTCATTGACCTGGGGGGTATAGAAACCACTAATTGCATACAGAGGCCTCATAATTTACTTCTCCTAGTGAGCAGTCTACCTGCCAAACACATCATAAAACTCAAATAAACCATTATTTTAAAGGTCAAATACTTCGTTGAAGCCTCTGAAGTCCTGCGCACTAAAATTTCCTTCAGCTATATCATTGATATTGAACTCTGAATTTTCATCTCTATTAATTCAGCTCGTCTTTGTCATAATGTCGTTTAGAAACATAATGATTGTGGTCAGTGCTTATGCCGATGTTTTCTTATGATTGTGCTATAGATAGATATGTAATCATGTGGCTGGCTCTTGTGGCTTAATTGGTGACAGCACATCTTGTTCAACGTGGCCACTTGGGGGTTATTCCCAGGACGCACAAATCTCCCGTGTTTGTGGAATTCTTGTTGGTGTGCAACTGGGCCTATGGGCCTGAGTTTATGCTACTACTTATCCCCCATCGCCTGTGAGTCTTCTCGCCCCATTGGGCTTCCCTGGATGCTTGCTGAAATGTGAAGGAGGGCCAGTAAGCCTGAGTTAGCTGTACATGCTTGTATTGCAGTGCATGTTGCTAGTTCTTTCTCGCTGTTGTAGGGCATCTGAAATATGCATTGAGTGGTCTTTTTGCACCGATCAAGCCCGCTTATGTGTTATTTTCCTTCATTGGCGCAGGTGATGTGGAATCTCTGTGGAAAATTGAGAAGTTAAGATCAGAAACATATGAGCAACATAGTATCAAGAGTGCATTTTCTTGTGCAAAGGTATTACCCCATGTATTACGAGGATTACGTCTGGATGACCTGCACTCTGCTGATTTGAATATTAGATACATTTGCTTGTATAAAGTCAAGAATGCCTTTCATGTTTTCTTACGCAAATGAAAAAGGTCTCACTATGAGTATGCAGTTACTTTAGGTAATTGAAAAGTTACTCTCGGGCACGTATTTTTCTTTACAGATTTAGACTATGCTGCCTTATAAACTTGCTTTCTACCTTTTCAGTGTAGTAGGCACTGAACGCTTTCAAATCCAAGGGTCGATATACCTTGAGTTTCTACAATCCTAGGAAGAGAAGTCTGCATATAGGTGATAACCATACCACGCTACCCTAGGAGGGAGTCTGGTCTATTGGTTGGTGTGATATCCTGCTGGAAGGGACATGTAATGAAATGAAGCTCCCATCAGTTTGTACCTAAGTTAGGACTTATGAGTTATGAGCATATTTGTAAAACACATTAGTTCAAGCATAACTATGACCAACAATTGCCCAAGGCTGAAGCTATCATATCCTGTGGTGACATCTGATCGGCATTTTGCTGGTCACATAAAACTTGGGGTCATGTTCCCTAACTCTGCATTCGATCAGCAAGAGTAAGAGTAAAAAACTAATTTAAATTTTGAGCATACATGCCTTACGACTGGTACAGAATATTCGATATAGGGACACGCAAGTGAATGGTTAGTCGAGTCACTTGGTGAAGAGGTTCCCCCCTCCCCAATATTCTTAACCATTTCTTTTAAATCGCAGGCTTTCTTGCTTGAGCGAAATCCTGGCAGCGCTGCCACTGTAATTCATGCTGCCAATCAGGTAAGTATATCATTAATGAGAACAGTTTGAACTATATACCTTCTATCTCTTTATGGGATAGTGGAAAGTAGTGAAAGCAGCGCTAACTTTCAGAAATCAATCACAATGTACTCATGTTACAATGTAACCAAGTGATGGACTTGCAGATATGGACATTATGGTAGGACCTTTTAGCTGATTTATAAGTTCTTGGATTGTGTGGGACTGTGGGGTTGGTTCTGAGTCACATGTTCAGATGATGGACTTCCATATTGGGTTTCAGTTTGGATCTGGCGAAATTTTGGCTTTGGGTCACATCATGTTTAGTTGACAGAATTCCATATTGATATGGGTTTTGGGTTGGGTCATCTCAGGATTGAATTAAGTTGGGTGTGCTGTCCATTGGTTGATAAGTTGTGTCTTAAAAATATGAGCAATACCCATTAGGAAAATTTTGGATTAGTGTACTTTTAGTTGGATCAATTAGCTGAACTTCTGTGCTCCTCCCCTCCCCCCCCTCCCCCCCCCGGCGCCCCCCAAAGAGGAAGTGTTGATCGTCCATTGGCTGAACTCTCTCGTCTCTTCCTTTGATTGTGGGGTAAAAAACCATTGTTGAATGAAACGAAAGTACTCGAAAACTGTATCTTTGCTTGGACTTTGTCTCAAAGTTCTGTTATTATTTTGGATTCGGATAAGTTTTCGTTTGTGGTGACCACAATTAAGTTCTAACCGCTATTAAGCCACCAAAATGGCGTTTGTATATTCTCATGGAGCCTCTATATAGCTATTGGTAAAAGACCCCCCCCCCCAAATAAAATCTTTTTGCTGGGAATTTAATGCATGTCACAGTAAGAAAGCTAGAGATGAATAGAATGAGAATTTGTAAGCATATAGGGGTAATATTCTTAAGAATACATCATAAATAAAGGAATAACATTAAGAAAGATAAAACATAGCTGACTAGAGAATGAGTTATCCTAAAGGGTAAAACATTTACAAACAGCACCACATTAATGAGAGGACTAAGTGAAACCTATTGCTGAGGAGGCAAGAAAAGGCGTTCAAACTCTAAGCAACTGAAAAGAAATCATATCTAAGGTTTGCCAGCTTTATGCTAGATCGTCCCCAGTTTTCTATTCGTGTCTGTTAGGAGCTATGTATCAGTTGAATCGTTTCTATCATTTTGAATGACGTATCCATCATGGTCTAATTGCTTATGTTGTTTGCCATCCTTAACGTCGTCATCCTGGCGACATGATGCTGGTCCACTCATTCGAGGACCATGAGAAATATGAAATTTTCTCTTTGTTGTTTACATATCCGAGCTGTTTAAGTTTTGTTTCATGCATATTTTCCAGAACAGGAGGCACTTCGACCTTTCTCGTATTACTTCATTTTCGAATTTGCTCTTTTTGAGGCCACTATGAATGCTTCCTATTTCCACTAATATCATTTGGTGATCATCCATTTGTTTAGTTTCCAACACTCCACCTGCATAACAAGGCTTGCCTAGCTATGATGAAATCGTATACACCTGTAGATTTTAGGGACTGAAGTTTCTCATTTCTTTGGTCTTAACATTTGTATCTAGTGTAATATCATCAAACTTGCATGGTAGACCTTGAAAACTCCAACTTGGTCTTAGCATTTGCCTTAGTTTCATCTGTTGAGAGCGTCTGATTTGCTAGCATGGACAATGCCACAACACTAGCATTTTAATGAGCTCAATCATAACTACTTTGAAGAGGAATGGGCTTAAATGGATCCAATATTGATGAGAATGGGCTTTTTATTTACAACCAACATCCTATCATTGTTCTTGTCTCCTTGGCATGTATATTACCCATTTTAATACAAGCTTTAATGTAATTGCTGCCTTGACCTCTAGACGCCTCCGGAAAACTTATTTGTTCACTTTGTCCCATGCTTTCTTTTAAGTCAAATGAAAACTGTTTGTGGGTTATTGCTGTCTTTGTCCAGAGTCTCTTATTTGTCGTCTTAGAAGATGGATAATTTTTATAACTGATCTCTATAGGAGAAACATGATGTAGGACGCTCTAAGAACAATTCTGACAAAGGGGAAAAATGGATATAGGACGCTCTAAGAGCAATTGCTATGGGAAAATCACACAAGAATTATCAAGCACTCAAATATTTTAATTCAATTCCATTCAAGTCTGTCTCCATAAGGCATATTTAGGAGTTGAAATAGAAAAATACAACCTAAAACAATAAGTAAACTAAATGCTAATGTAATAAAAAGGATATTATTTGCTAGCTAGATGATAGAAGAGTATAAGTAAAAGATAACGCCCTTCTAAATAAGAATTCCTAAATTTCTGAATTTCTCATTTCTTCTGGAGTATATTTTCCATGATATATGCTTGCATGATACTCCTCGTTGGAAGAGAACTTGATTTCGACGAGTGTCTTGAAGGTAGTACTCTAAGAGAGCCGGATTCAGTTCACGGAACTCATCGTCTGTAATACAAGTGGGATCTGATTGAGGCCAGCCTAACCATTACACTAAGAAGCAATGGAATCCACCACGAGAAGATGATGCAAGCTCATAATCCAACACAACCTCAATGTTTGTATGTGACTGCGGGAAATAGGGAAGCTTAGGGACCTGAGTACCTGCACAAGCACCAAAAGGAAGACTAGGAGGCTGAAAAGTACCTTGGTAAAGGGTTAGATCTTTCACATTGAAAATAGGACTAATACCTAAGTTGTCAGGTAAAGCACACATAAGCATTAGATACGAACTTCCAGACAATCTGGTAAGGACTCATAGCTCGAGCGTGGAGCTTTTTTTGGGAGTGTTGGGTGGTCGTTCATGTTGAATACGAGCTATAACAAAATCACCTACCTCAAAAGAAGTGTCCATGTGATGCACATTAGGGGAAAGCTTATAACTTTAATTACTCATTGCAATTCTAAGACAAATCTCAGCATGCAAATCATAAATATGCTGGGTGAATGTGGAGGCTGGTTTGGAGCATCCAGCATCAGGAGGGAGGTTAATAAGGTTAGTGGGAGGTGCAAGGGCAATATCCATGGACAATCTTAGGACCCTTACACGTTGAGTCCTTCCCTGGTGACCCAATAGAGTTCCTTAATCTCTCGAAGGGCTTATGATGAAAAAGAGTTTCCTTGGTTGGAGGTAAAAAGTGGAGGAAGTCACAGGTGAGGACGAGGTCACTGAAGGCTTTGGGCTTGGGGAAGAAGCAACTCTTTAGGCTGAGAAGGGCATAAGAGTGATGTTCTTGTTCTGAAAGCTAAAGGTGTATGAATTTTCCTCACCATGATGCGTGACATTCTGATCATATAGCCAAGGTCGACCTAATAAAATGTGAGTAACATCCATGGGCATGACATCACACAGGATCTCATGCTTATATCCTCCAATCTAAATAGGGACCTTACATTTTTGGGAAACAGTAAGGCTAGTCTTGTCGACCCAAGCTACCTTAAAGGAATGAGGTTGAGGCTCAACTTTTATATTATACTGCTTAATAGTGGATTGGGCTACTGTATTCATAGGGCTTGCCCCATCTATGACCATTTTCATGGTCATTTTCATCGAAGTGTTGCCACACTTAAAAGATGGTGGTATGCTTGCACTTATCATTTAAAATTGGGTTGGACAAGAGACACCTAACAACACCAAGATGAGACTCACCCTGGGGAGACTCTTTTTGAAATCTACAAGTTCCTCATAACTCCCCTCAGGTTCCACAATCTCGTCCTCACACTTAATGGGCTCATACTCTAAGGCAAGCTTGCGATGGGAACACTCGAAAGCATATTGACCTCTCTCACAACAACAAAAACATTGCAAGACCTTATTAGCTGGTTGGGAAGCACCAGCACTAGTAGACAAGGGTGATTTAGAGGAGAGTAGAAGACTAGAGGTCTTCATATTGGAAGCAGTGAAGTACTCGCTGAAAATTGAGAGGCGAGTTTGGTGGCAGGCCTCATAGGAATAGGAGTATTTCAACGTCTAACGCTTTATGATAGGCCTCATCTAGTGTGAAATGAGAAGAAAAAGTTGCATCTTGTCTAAGATCGGGCCATAGGCCATGGATAAATCAGACTATGGTAATGGATGGGTCTTCCACCAACTTACAACTCGTCAAAGGTCTGACACACAAGAATTAGATTGCCGAAGATCAAGCATTTGGTCCACAAGGTAAGCTTTATGAAAAGAAGGGAGGTACTTTTCTTTCAACCTATCCTTCATAACCGCCTATCGGGTGATGGGTGAATTTGCATACCGGACCCACAAGTTTCATTTTAGCTAAATGAACACTTAATATTAGACTTCCCATACCAATCAAAATAATCCTCCATGGCAATTAACCAGTTTGAAAAAAGTTTTGGAATCAACTTACCATCATATGTGGGTACGTCAACTTTCTGAATGACCTTCATGCACATTCCTACGGTCTAGTTCAAGTCCCATATGTCTAGGATCCTTATAGCTGCTTGACCTCCTGTCATCTCAAGGTTTGTCAAACCCACAATCCCTCTTCCTCGCCATGTCTCCAACCACTTCCCTGCTGTCACTCTCGACGGCTAGAGTGAAGTGGTTGTTCGGGTCTCCTCTCCTCAATTTCATTAGCCCGCCCTGACTTATAGACAATCCACTTACGACGGTTATTGCCCCCCACATGAAGTCTAGGGAATCTTTTGGTGGCATTTGGGGTTGGTCAAACATGGGTTGTTTTCCAAATGATGGGGTTGGTTTGTCAATCTTAGCCTTTAGCCTTTGATGTTGATGGTCAAGTCTTCTAGAAAGGGCATTAATTTGGGGTGAGTACGGCTGTTTGGGGGATGATGACTTCCTAATTGCAAACAATGAATGCACATGTTGAGATTAATCTCAATTGTAATAATAATGAAAACAATAAGCAATCACTATGCACACAGGAGAGCACAAAAACTTATGTGGGTTATTGATATTTTTTTTTTTTTGGTAAGTAATCAATAGGTATATTAAAAGGACACCAAGGGGATGTCACCCATATACAAAAAGGGCAAATACAAAAACATTATGCCCTTATGCTCTCATCCATAATGCAATCGACAAAAGCCAAAAAATTTACACTTCTGTTACCACAAAGCCCGGCACTCCAGCTATACAACAACCTCAAAAAATAAAGCTTAAACTTTTGAAACGACCCGGCTATATCGTCAAAGATACGACGATTTCTCTCCTTCCATGTCGTCCACCAAATAGCCAAAGGCACCATGTTCCAAACTTCGAGGACCCAACTCTGGACCCAACTCTTCTGCATCCTTCTCTTCCAAGCTACCACCACGTCTGTAACATTAGAAGGTTGCACCCAACTAACCCCCATAAGAGAGAGAGCTAAATCCCAAAGAGCGGAAGCCCAACGACAATGAACAAGAAGGTGATCCGCGGTTTCTTCCTCCTCCAAGCATGTCATCTTTTAAGCATGTCATCAGTGGGGATCCTTCCTATGGAGGCTGCCCACGCAAAGAAACTCACTTTTGTGGGAGCTTTAGACTTCCAAATGGACTTAGCAGCAAAATCATAATCACCCAATACATCAGAATGTGTGGAACAAAAACTCTTGATGCTGAAGGATCCCTTAGAGTTAAAAGGCCACACAATCTCATCCTTTTCTTGCGACAGAACCTCTTTGCCAGCAAGTGTGGCTAGCAACTCACAAAAACTGTCATCTTCCCAATAATTAAGATTCCTCACAAAAGTCAAGTTCCAATGGCTAGCATCCCCATTCCAAGAAACAACTTCTTGGATCGTGGCATGCTTTAGACGAGCCATCTTGAACAGATCTGGAAAGAGAGTCTTCAAAGGCCGCTCCCCACACCACACATCATGCCAAAATAACACCCTTGACCCATCCTTCACCTCAAAATGTACTAAAGATTTGAATCGCTCAAGACCTGCTAAGATAGCTTTCCAACAACCAACACCAACACCGTGGGCATAAGAACTCTTCCTACTCCACCAACCCCTCTCCTCAACTCCATACTTTGCCTTGATCACGTTTCTCCACATAGCATCTTCCTCCTTTGCAAACCTCCACAACCATTTGGTCTTCAAAGCGTCGTTCATAACACAGAGAGGTCTTATGCCAAGTCCTCCCTCTTGTTTAGGACGACACACATCGTTCCAATTAACCCAATGGAGGCCATTACCATTATCCATAGAATTCCAAAGAAAATCTCTCATGATTTTCTCTATCCGATTAGCAATGGTAGTTGGGATAGTAAATAACGACATGAAGTAGATAGGTAAGCTACTCAAAGTGCTCTTCAAAAGAGTGAGTCTGCCCCCTCTGGACAAAAGTTTAGACTTCCACCCTGCCAATTTTTTATGGAACCTCTCAATAACCGGGTCCCAGACCGCTAAACTCTTATAAAAAGCACCAAGAGGAAGACCGGGATAAGAAGAAGGCAAAAACTCAACTCCACACCCAAAGAACCGGGCCAAATCATGAACATTAGGCACCTCACCAACAGGGATGAGTGCGCTTTTGGAAAGGTTAACCCTTAGCCCAGACATAGCTTCAAACAGCAGTAGGGTACACCTTAAATAACCCAAATTACTATCATCCGACTTGCAAAATACAAGGGTATCGTCGGCGAAGAGCAAATGAGAAATCAACAAACCCTCGGAATGAGGGTTGCCAATCCGGAAGCCATTCAAGAGACCCTCCTCACCTGCTTTGATCACCAACTTACTCAACGTCTCCATAACCAAAATGAACAATAAAGGTGACAAAAGGTCCCCCTGCCTTAGACCTCTTGAACTAGCGAAAAAACCAGATGCTTCACCATTAATCAAGATAGAGAAGCGCACCGTGGAAATACAAAAAGAGATCCATTTCCTCCACTTATCAGAGAAACCCATTTTCTCAAGAATAGCCAAAAGAAAGCTCCAAGAGACATGATCATAAGCCTTCTCAATGTCAAGCTTACACAGGATACCGGGAATCCCAGATCTTAAATGAGAATCGATGCACTCATTGGCAATCAAGGCAGCATCCAAGATTTGACGACCAGGAACAAAAGCATGCTGCGAGGGACCCACAATTTTTCCAACAACTCTCCTCAATCTTGAAGCGAGGACTTTAGCAAGGATCTTATAAACACTCCCTACCAGACTGATAGGCCTAAAAAGCTTAATATCATCTGCGCCAGCCACTTTTGGAATCAAACTAGTAAAAGTGGCATTTAAACTTTTCTCAAAGACACCTTTATCATGGAAATCAGCAAAAAAACCCAAAACTTCCTCCTTGACAGTAGACCAACAGTGGTGGAAAAAGGCTAAATTGAAACCGTCAGGACCTGGCACTTTCTCATTTCCTAGCTCGGAGATTGCATTCCAAACTTCCGCTTCGGTAAACTCCTTTTCAAGATCCCTAGCATCATCAAGACTGATAGAGGCAAAAGCAATACCATCAAGAACGATCCTTGATGGATGATCTTCATGGTACAGATTTTCATAGAAGTGGACAATTGCCTCATTGGCCAAGGCAGCATCATCAAAGAACTCGCCATCCACTTTAATATTGTGAATGGCCTTAAACATTCTTCTCCTATTTGCCACCTGGTGGAAAAACTTGGTGTTGCGATCACCATGCACCAACCATTGCTGCTTTGCTCTTTGGCGCCAAAAAATATCAATGGACCTTCGCACCAAAGAGAGCTCTTTTTTAACCTCCTCGTGGCTGGACCAAGTAAAGCGAGCACCTTCCAATGGCGGGTCGATCAGATTGCAACCATCAATAAAACTAGAGAACTCTCTCATTGCCCAAGACGACTGACCGCCTGAGGATCTCTTCGAGGGAAACCTGATGACATTAAAGTCCCCACCCAAGCACCACGGTATGTCCCAAGAGGATATAAAGAACGACAACTCCTCAAATAAGGCCCGTCGCATATAGTCGTCATTAGGCCCATATACCCCAATCAAACCCCACTCAAAATTGTCCTCCAGTGACCTAAACTTACAGCAAACAGAGAACGACCCAATACGAGAGTCGCCAAGCTCCAAAACTTGAGGATCCCAAATCATAATGATACCTCCTGAGCGGCCCACTGAGGGTAAGTAACGCCACTCAATGGGACGGCGACCCCACAGACTAGTTGCTATTGTACGACTTACAACTTCCAACTTGGATTCTTGTAGAATGACAACATCGCACGCGAAAGTGCGCACCACCCACTTAACATCCCCTCTCTTGTTTGGACAATTTAGCTCCCTAACGTTCCAGGCAAGAACTTTAACGGTTGGCCCCATCTGAAGACAAACTCTCCCTTGCACCAGCATCCCCCCTACCCTCTTCTGCCACTTGATCACCTTTCATTCTATTGGCTTCCAGTGAGGCAAGAAAAGAGAGCAGCTCCATCTCTCTACCTTCAATGGCCAACCCCATCTTCTTACAAAAGAAGATCATTCTTTCCAAGACCCAGGCAGAGCCTTCACTAACATTACCTTCATATGCAGCACTAACTAATGCATCATCCTCTACTCCTTGAGTGTGGACTGGATGGAGAGGTTCCTCAAACAAAGAAAACCCTTCCACCTCCTGCCCACATCGACCACCCGAACCCGTATCAGCAACGAGCTTAGTCTTTCCAGTCTTCTTCCTACGAGAATAAACTACCACACTCGTAGTTGATGATCGAGCTCCTGGATGCAGCTCCTCCTCCATCACATTACAAGGCGATTCTGGGACCCTTGAGGCACACGTGGAGCTGTACTCACAATCAAAGGAGGGATAATTCTCCAAAAGATCTCTTAACACCTGAAATTGATTAATGCGGGGAGGAGCGACCTCCACACACTCCTTAGGACTGCCCACCGTGCCAGGAGACAGTGACACATCCTTAACATTATCCTTGAAGGAAACTTTCTGCTTCGACAAGCTGCCACTGCCATTATGAGCTTCACCTATCACAGCTGCACAAACATCCCATGATCCACACTCCCTGCACTTCCAGCCCATCAAGGAACAATCAGGGGATCCACCAAGGTGGCCTCGGACGACACTAGCAAAAGACCTATCCCTGCTGACCCGAAGCCTAGAGTGAATAGGAGCATTCCTTAAAGAAAGGGAACGCTTCTTATGGCCTTCAATCAGAGTTTCCTTGAAAACCTTAGTCACCCCAAACCAACCCTCAGCCTTCGCTCCCTCAGGGAAGATCACAGTCCTAATCCTACCACCATTGCCCAAAAGAGAGAACAATGAATCTACCTTTGTTATTCTTTCTCAGTTGAAGCAATAGACACCTGTGACCCCACCTAAAAGTTTTCCGCCACAATGGTTCTCCCTTTGAGAAGCAGAAGCGAACCATTTGAACTGCCACCCATCGAAACTCCTGGAGGCTCAACTGAATAAACGACCTTCTCCGTTTACTGGATTCAACAACTTTAAAAGGAAAAGGACCTCCCACACCCCTAGTCACTTCCAGGAACTTCCCCTCCACCCTCACAGTAACATAACTGGCAGAATTGGAGGCCATTGCAAAGAAAGGGGAAGGAAGACAAGTGGGTTATTGATATCACTCAAACGTAACAAGGAAATTGAAATAGGAAAATTAGGATTAACGCAAGGCCTTAAAAACTCAAGTAACCAGATATTAGTCTAATTTTCGCAGCAAAAAAATCCCCGCAATCACCAAAGTAAGTTGAGTTCGTCGTACCTGGTTTGAATAACGTGGAATGGTGAGACCCCGTCTCTCAAGCAACTTTTGATAGGAACAGCAATCAATGCTGTGAACAACACAGGAACAGTAGCACTTGGTCAAACAGGAGCAGCAAAGCAGGGATCGCGACTGGAAGATGGTCCTGTGAGGGCATTTTCTGGTGATAGGAGCCGCCGGTGGCGGGATGGGACAGCCAAGAGATTTTCATCCCCCTTTGTCAAAGGCCGAGGGCACAGAGGCCCCTCAATCGCGACCAGAGGAATTCACAGCCTAGGGTTTGCGTCAAAATGGAAGCAATCGATTGGGGTCAAATTGAAACGAGTTCTTTCAATTGGGTTGGGGCTTGTGGTCGAAATTAGGTTGGAAATGCAGAATTAAAACCAATTTTGATTGATTTTAAGGAATATAGGGTCAATTTGAGGTCTAGGGTTTCTCCAATTTTGCGAACTAGGGTTAGGTTTTCATGGGTAATTGATTAATCAATTGAACACGTGTTGATGCTATTTCGCTCAAAGATTCAAAATGCGGTTTTGGTTGCGACTTTGGTTTCGGGAGTGGTACGGCAAAATCGTTTTAAAATGGCAATCGCGTTCCATATCGTGGCTATCGTGGCATGAAAACGCGGATCGCCCAACTCCAAAACGTTTCCAACGCGGTCGTTTCGTCGCGGTTCGGCCACATTTTGAATCCATGAATTTTTGTTTAATTGATTTAGAGCTGTGGGATGAAATTTAGTGGGAAGTTAAGAGGTGCGGTCAATTTTGGGAAATTTAGATGAATTGAGGGCAGATTGAGAAGTTAAGGTTTGAAATTGGGGATATGGGGATTTAGGGTTCTGGCGAGTGGCTGCCAGTGGTGGCGGCCTGGTGGTGGTCGACAGGAGGTGGTGATGAGGGGTGTTGGTCGATAGAGGTGGCAGCTGCGTCTTGGTGGCAGAATTGGGGCAAGCAGTGTGTGGCGCAGGTTTTCTGGGCTGGGCCTATTTTTTTTTGAATGAGAAAGGGAAAAATTAGGAAAAGAAAGACACTAAGGGTAGGGGGAAAGATCGCTAGCTCTGCCACCAAATTTGACGTAGGATGCTGTGAGAGCAATTCCTACAATGGGGAGCAACTGATGTAGGATGCTATAAGAGCAATTCATACTGGAAAATTCACACAAGAATTCTCAAAGCACTTCAGATATTTCGATTCAATTCCAATGAAGTCAGCCTCCCTGAAACATATTCCTAGAACATATTCAGGAGTTTAAATAGAAAAATACACCCTAAAGTGATAAGGAAACTAAATGATAATGTAACAAATACAACCTAAAACGAAAAGGAAACTAAATGATAATGTGAAAAGGATATTATTTGCTAGCTAAATGATAGAAGAAAATAACTAAAAGATAACATCTTCCTAAATAAAAATTCCTAAATTTTTAAATTCCCTATTTCTTTGGGAGTATATTTTCCATGATATCTGCTTGCATCAAAACCAAATTGACTTATTAATAGGACCAAGTCCTTTCCTTCTTTCAACAACAATTTCTAATAGTTTTATGGTATTAAGTAGCTTGATTCTTTGTGGTTTGCATATATGAATATCGCCATATGTTTGTGCAATGGCTTAAAGTACTCAGTCTCTTTCTAGCATCCTTCCAGTTGTTAGGATTTAACTAAACAATGTAGTCGGCCAACTAATTCCTTCTTGAAAGCACTTCCAAAACATCCATGTTGATGCGATTTATACTAATGGCCTATTCACTCTTTATCTTAGTGATGCCATATTTTACTTAATTGTCTAGTAATGCACTCCCAGACCCCGCGAAAGCAGGACCTATACTGGGAGGTGGTGGTGGTGTTGTTGTCTAGTAATGCTCTTGATAAAGATCAAAATTAAGATCAACATTGACATGATTGGGGTATAAAGATTCTCAAGTCTTGGAGCTTGGCGGCTCTCGCATTGGGTCGTTTTTTGTTTGTTGTAAGTTTAAGTCTCGGGAGGACAATTTTGAGTGGGGTCTGATTGGGGTATATGGGCCTAATGACGACTATATGTGAGTGGCCTTATTTGAGGAGTTGTCGTTCTTTATGTCTTCTTGGGACATTCTGTGGTGTTTGGGTGGGGACTTTAATGTCATCAGGTTTCCTTCAGAGAGGTCCACAGGTGGTCGGTCGTCTTGGGCAATGAGAGAGTTCTCTAGTTTTATAGATTCTTGGAATCTGATCGAGCCTCCTCTGGAAGGTGCACGCTTTACTTGGTCCAGCCATGAGGAGGTTCCTGTGTTATCTCGCATTGACCAATTTCTTTTCTCGGTTGAGTGGGAAGATCACTTTCAGGGGGTTAATCAAGTTACCCTTCCGAAAATCACTTCGGACCATTTTCCCATTCTCCTTTGGGTTGGGGAAGTCTCTAGAGGTAGAAGTCCTTTTAAATTCGAAAATATGTGGCTCGAGATTGATGGCGTTAGTGATCTTGTCAAATCTTTTTGGGATGAGTTGGTTGTCACTGGCCCCTCAAGTTTTATTTGGCAAAGAAACTGAACTTTTTGAAGACCAAACTTAAACGGTGGAACAGGGATGTGTTTGGCCATTTAGAGTTGAAGATGGCTAGTTTGGTGGAGAAAGTGAAGCTCTTAGATGAGAAGGAGCAGCAACAGTCTCTCTTGTGGGTAGATAGAATTAAAAGATTGGAATTTAAAAAAGAACTCTCTTTGGTGCGAAGGTCCATTGATATTTACTAGCGCCAAAGAACAAAGCAACAGTGGATGGTGGATGGTGATCGCAATACCAAATTTTTCCATCAGGTGGCAAATAGGAGAAGAAAGTTTAATGCTATTCACAAAATTAAAGTGGATGGCGAGCTCTATGATGATGCTGCCTTGGTCAATGATGCAATTGTTCACTTCTATGAAAATCTGTATCATGAAGATCAACCATCAAGGATTTTTCTTGATGGTATTGCTTTTGCCTCTATTAGTCTTGATGATGCTAGGGATCTTGAAAATGATTTTGCTGAATATGAAGTTTGGAATGCCATCACTGAGTTAGGAAATGAGAAAGCACCGGGGCCAGATGGTTTCAATTTAACCTTTTTCCAGCACTGTTGGGCTACTGTCAAGGAGGAGGTTATGGGATTTTTTGCTGATTTCCATAATAAAGGTGTCTTTGAGAAAAGTTTAAATGCCACTTTTATTAGTTTGATTCCCAAAGTAGCTGGTGCAGATGATATTAAGTTTTTTAGGCCCATCCGTTTGGTAGGGAGTGTTTATAAGATTCTTGCCAAAGTCTTCGCTTCAAGATTGAGGAAAGTTGTCGGAAAAATTGTGTGTCCCCCGCAGCATGCCTTTGTTCCCGGCCGTCAAATCTTGGATGCTGCCTTGATTGCTAATGAGTGCATCAATTCTTACATTATATCCTGGATTTTGGGGTATCCTGTGTAAGCTTGACATTGAGAAGGCTTATGATTATGTCTCTTGGAGTTTCCTTTTGGCTATTCTGGAGAAAATGGGCTTTCTTAACAAGTGGAGGAAATGGATCTCTTTTTGTATTTTCACTATGCGCTTCTCTATCTAGGTTAATGGTGAAGCATTTGGTTTTTTCTCAAGTTCAAGAGGTCTAAGGCAAGGTGACCCTTTCTCGCTTTTATTGTTCATTTTGGTTATGGAGACTCTTAGTAAGTTGGTGTTTAAGGCAGGTGAGGAGGTTTTCTTGAATGGCTTTCGGATTAGCAACCCTTATTCCGAGAGTGAGTTGATTTCTTATTTGCTCTTTGCCGATGATACCCTTGTTTTTTGCAAGCTGGACGAAAGTAATTTGGGTTACTTAAGGTGCATCCTTTTGCTTTTTGAAGCTATGTTTGGGCTAAGGGTTAACATTTCCAAAAGTGCACTCATCCCTATTGGTGAGGTGCCTAATGTTCATGATTTGGCCCGTTTCTTTGGGTGTGGTGTTGAGTATCTGCCTTCTTCTTACCTTGGTCTTCCTCTTGGTGCTTCTTATTAGAGCATAGCTGTTTGGGACCTAGTTGAGAGGTTCCATAAAAAATTGGCAGGCTGGAAGTCTAAACTTTTGTCTAGAGGGGGTAGATTGACACTTTTGAAAAGCACTATGTGTAGTTTACATATCTACTTCATGTCTTTATTCACCATCCCAGCGAGCATTGCCAGTCGGTTAGAGAAAATCATGAGAGATTTTCTTTGGAATTCTAATGATAATGGTAATGGCCTCCATTGGGTTAATTGGAACGAAGTATGTCGTCCTAAGCAACAGGGAGGACTTGGCATAAGACCTCTCCGTGCTATGAACAATGCTTTGAAGACCAAATGGTTGTGGAGGTTTGCAAAGGAAGATGATGCTATGTGGAAAAACGTGATCAAGGCAAAATATGGGCTTGATGAGTCGGGTTGGTGGAGTAAGAAGAGTTCTTATTCCTACGGTGTTGGTTGTTGGAAATCTATCTTAACAGGTCTTGAGCATTTCAAATCTTTAGTGCATTTTGAGGTGAAGGATGGCTCAAGGGTGTTATTTTGGCATGATGTTTGGTGGGGGGATCGACCTTTAAAGATTGTTTTTCCTGATTTTTTTAGGATGACTCGTTTGAAGTATGCCACGGTACAAGAAGTTGTTTCTTGGAATGGTGACATTAGCTATTGGAACTTAACTTTTGTGAGGAATCTTAATGATTGGGAAGAGGATAGTGTTTGTAATTTGTTAGCCGTATTTGCTGGCAAAGAGGTCCTGTCTTAAGGCAAGGATGAGAATGTGTGGCCACTTAACTCTAAGAGATCTTTTAGCATCAAGAGTTTTGTTCCACACATTTTGTTGCTTTGAATGGTTATTATTTTGCTGCTAAGTCCATTTGGAAGTCTAAAGCTCCCACAAAAGTGTGGTTCTTTGCGTGGGCAGCCACCATAGGCAAGATCCCTACGGATGACATGCTTAAAAGAAGAAATTTGAGAGGTCCAAGTAGATGCTCAATATGTTTGGAGGAGGAAGAAACTATGGATCATCTCCTTGTACATTGTCATTGGGTTTCCGCTCTTTGGGATTTAGCTCTCTCTTATGGGGATTAGTTGTGTTCAACCTTCTAATGTAAGAGATGTGGGAGTAGCTTGGAGGAGAAGGATGAAGAAGAGTTAGGTCCTTGGAGTTTGGAACATGGTTCCTTTGACTATTTGGTGGGCTACGTGGAAGAAGAGAAATCATCGTATCTTTGACGACAAATTGTTGTCGTTTCAAGATTTTGAGCTCTATTTTTTGAGGGTGTTGTATAGTTGGAGTGTCGGGCTTAGTGGTAACAAAAATTTGAATATTTTGGCTTTTGTCGATTGCATTATGGATGAGAGCTTAAGGGCATAATGTTTTTGTATTTGCCCCCTTTTGTAAATGGGTGACATCCCCTTGGTGCCCTTTTAATTTACCTCTTGATTACTTACCAAAAAAAAAAAGGCTCAGGATTGACATGTTTCGGCTTACTTGGAGGAGACATTATCATCACCACCCTTTATTAGGAAGCCTGTGAACGAAGTGTCACCCTTCCTTTCTGAAGCAAGTCCTCCATAAGAGCTTCCTAGTACATTACAAAGTCACTTAGCTGACTTTAATATGTGGTTTAGATATTGTTGATATCCTCTGTGTGACTCCTGGTTCCCGTCTGCATTCATCTTCCTGATTTGACTCTTCACAACCGAAGTTAACTCTGACCAATCTGTATTTTTAACTTCTATCACAAAGTCAATGTTGAAGATATGATAATATATCTAACTCACCGTTATAATTCAAGGATTCAAATTGCGGTTTCGGGCGTGATTGTGGTTTCAGGCGTGATATGAAAAAGTCGCTCTAATGCTAAAATCCATTCCATATCGCGGTGAAATGCCGTTCAACCAACTCAAAAACCTTTTTGATGTGTTGGTTTCGTTGTGAATCGACCACGTTTTGAATCCATATCATTTCAAATTATTCTTTTAGAAGTAATAACTTTTGTATAACATATTGCCTGACCAATAAAAATCAAGAAGCTTAAATGGTGTATAGAGGGAGTCCTTATTGCTTGTGTCGTAACATCTGAATGTTGCCACATGGCATGCGTGCTAAGAAAAAAACCTTGAAAGATAGCTGCATGAGAAAATAGGAACTTGCTAATAATTTTGTTGTGACCATTTTTGAGCAACTCCAAGTGAGACATCTATTTGATGACTGTACAACCTTGTTATCCTCCATCTTGCTGAGCTGTAGAATTTGGTCTTTGCATTATTATGCGTAGGAACACTTAGAACCAGCCATGATCACATTCCTGGTTGTGGTTATCCGCATATGACAATATTAATTAAGATAAATAAGACTAAATTAGTATGATTAAGTAGGGAACTGTGTTCTCATATGCCAATCCACAATCTTGATGATCCTGATGAGTGATGACTATGATATGTGCTTTAATTGACCATTTTTGGGTTCCGTGATGTATGTTGTGTTTGTGCAAGATAGAAATTGATTAATGTTATGTATTGCTTGTAAGCTTTTATCACTGCATTTGTTGAAATCTGTTATCTGTGATGCATTTTGTCTGTCAGACTTTTCCTGCTTCAAAAGGGCAATATATAGTGGCAGAACTTCAAAAGCTGGTCAGCGAGTGGCCTTTAGAGGTTGTAATGCATCAAAAGCGGGAAGATAAGAAGGTACTTTTATCTAGTTTGATTGTTTTTAATTATTTCTTCTAGCAGCTTCTCATTTATCAAGTGAAAGTTAAAAAAATGTGTACATTCTTTGGCTGCAATCTGGTAAGGTACCATGGTGCTTATGAAAACTAGAAGTTTTTAAATTCATGCTGTGGTGGTGGTTTTTCATGACAAGTGCGTTATGGCTAGATTGTTGTAAAAAAGTAATATTGTAGTGATGTAGGGTGTTATTTTATCTAAGTTAGTTTACTTTTTTATTAATTGTATTTAGTTATAGATTAATTTTTTCCACTATTATTATTGTTATTGTTATTGTTTTCATCTGGCATTGTTATGAGCTTTTTCAATTGGGCAAAGGGCCTGATCGTTATGAGCATATTGAACATGTTGTCTGCTCCAATATGCTCCAACTTGCTAACTGCTAGTCAAACATGCTTCAATCTGTTTAAACCTGCTAACTGTTAGTCAAATCTGTGTCCACTTGCTCCAATATGTTCTAACTCACTTACAAACCTGCTTTCAAACTAGCTCAAATCTGCTCCAACCTGCCTTCTCCTGGTCAAACCAGCTCAAATATGCTTTAACTTGTTTAAACCTGCTACCTGCTCATCCAATATGCTCATAGCAAACAGGCCCAAAATTGTTTTGTAAAAAAATTGAATTTTTTAGTAGGGCTCTTGGGATCTATCTCTTTTATAGAAAATTGCTTTCAGATGTAAGACCGTTTACATCTGGATCTCCTTGAATCCCTCAAAACTAAGACGAGTTGTTGTCTCTTCTGTCCCTGTAAACTTGAAGGAAAATGGATGTGGTCGTTGTGGCGGCATAAAAGGCTGTGATTTGACTGCCAGGGTAGCGGACTGATTGGAGATTTAGAATCAATGGTCTACATTAAGAGTTTCACATTATAGCAATAGATATCCTTTCCCCAATGTGGCACATTTGTTAGGACTTAGGTTATTGTTTAATTGATTTTATTAGTTTATTCAATAGTCATATTTGAGTAGGAGAGCAGTATTATAGCTAGCCAGATCAGGTTTCTTAGAATAAATATAACGGGTTTATGTACTTCAGCTTTCAGAAGTTGTGGGATAAAATTGTATGTAACGTCCACGATAGGATAAACCGGCCCTAAGGAAAAATGATTAGGTTTTAATGAAATATGATGTAGCTTTATCCCTAGTACTCCATCCTATTTTATTTGTTGTGATTTCATTTTTGGATCCCCCAATTTATATGAACTTAGAAATTGATACTCCCAACTTTTCTCCTACATTGTGTTTGAACATATGTTAATTTAATAGCCTGTACAATTCTGTTCCTGTACAATTCTCTTCTAATCTTACTTTAAAAAAGCGGACCTCTAGGCAAGAGGTGCAGCTCTTGGCGCCTCACAACATCCGAGGCGGAGCGAATTCCAAAGGTGGCCTGTAGCACGCACCTAAGCTGAGGCGGGCTACTTTAGCGTCTTATGGAGTTGTTGAGTAGCAAAGTTACAGGAGAGAGAGAAGAGAGTTCTTGACCATAGAAATGACAAAATTTCTTCGAATTAACACTTGCCTTAGCCTTCTACTGTCATTTCGAGCTGTTCAATTGCATGAAATTGCTTTGAATTCACTCCTAAAACTGATGAAGCCTTGCGTTAAAAACCATAGTCACTAGGATCGCTTACTCCCCTAGCATTCCGCGATCCGGATCGTCCGACCCAGATTGCTTTTCGTTTTCGTTCCAATATGACAGGGACCCTGAGAACTGGGCGGTTCCTTTTCGCAGCCACCATGGATGGCTTTTCGGCGCATCACTTTTGTCACAGAGAGAGAGAGAGAGAGGCTTGGTGGCATGGTCTGCTCTGTGACAATGATATATTGGAAAAAAGCTCCATAAACAGTGATTATCGAAATTTAATTTCAACCTCCTGCCTTCTTTGAATAAAAAACAGCAGTATTTTCAAAGCACCGACAATTACCTAAAAAAGGAGCATTTTATTGCTTTTAGTAGACCAGTCAATTGGGAAAGGGAGATAGGGAGGCGCACAGTGTACACGTTAGCCAATTCTTTTTTTATTAGTTGGTTCCCAGCTTGTTGAACACACATTATTATATTTAAAGTTAATTAATCCATATCATGTACCCAGGACATTTTTAACTTTTCAAAATGCTTCACAATGGAAGAGATTGAGCTGTGGGGGATCAAATTAAATTAACGCTAAACATTGATTGGAGTTAGCCTAATTTATATAAAAAATGGTATCATAAAATAAATATGAATTCTAATGATCCGGAATTGTGAATTTCGTTCCCAAAAACCGTTCCAAATAATCTACACCATTCATTCCCCTTTTTAGTGAGCTGGCATACCGCGTTCCCGTACTGCTTGCCACAATCCGACTGTTCTGCGATCCTGGTAACTATGGTCAAAACCCTAATTTTCAAACTTTTTCGTTCAAATTGGGAATGGGTATGGTGACGTTTTGCGGCAGACAAGGTGGAGAGCCCTCCTGCCACTATTCCGGTGGTCAACCTTTACTGGCGGTCGTGTGGGTGGGCTCCAGCGAGCAGCAGAACATGAGTCCATCTCATGCAGATTGAAGGGGGGTGTCTAAATGAGGAGTCGTCTTTAGGGCTTAATTCAAACTTATTCTTTCTTTTCCTTTTATATTAAAATTTAGGAAGAATATTGTTAATTTCAGTATATATAATTCTTTCTTTTCCTTTTCATTCTTTTTAAGGAAAGAATCAACTAGTTTTCTGCCCTCTAATCTGGGAAAAGAATGAGCTGTCCCCTCATATCTATTGACTAGTATCCTTTCAAGGTATATAGTAGTGAGATTTCTCAGCTTTCTCACATAGATTCCTCTAAAAAATTACCTATATTTGTGATTAGGGATGGGTAATGGACCAGGTACCCATTGGGTTAAGCGGCCTACTCATTTAAAATAGGGCTAATAATGGGCCGAGTTAGACTGGGCCAATATTGGACCAACCCATTAAGACATATTGACGGCCCGGATGGGGCTAGCCCATCAATTATCCGTTTAGTGACCTATTAATTTTTTCAACCTACTTGATACACTAGCTTACGTGTTCCAATTAGTTAAACTTATTACCAATACTTTGTTCAATTAATTCAATCAACATCTCCCAGTGTGGGTTAATTGAACAAAGTATTGGTAATAATTCAATCAACACTTTGTACATAACAATAATTATTATATACCGTTTTTCGGCGCAAGTTTGTTCTGTTTCTAAACGGGCCCAAAGCGGGCTGCCCATGGGCGACTCAACCCAGCCCATTTATTAGCGTGGTTGTATATTTTCTAACTTTGAATTTGGAGTAGTTTAGTTTGATTGGAAAGTTACAGAGATTTTAGTTGGAAAATTAATTCACTAAAAATACTCCTTAAAGATAATGGGCGGGTCGGGTTCACTTGGTCCATAACCCAGTCCGGCCCATTAACAAATGTGTTAGGCATAGCCCGGCCCGGTTAGCTAATGGGCTGGCCCAGTCCGGCCCGACCTGGTAAAAGTGCGCCTCAAGTCTGTAAAGCCAGCGCCTCGGGTCCGTAAAGCCCGCTTCTTGGTCCCCAGGACCCTTTGCTCCTCAGTGTGCCTTGCGGCTTTTAAAACTGAGCTTCTAATAAGTTGTGGGCAATTCGCTAAGGCTTATTTTGAAGTTGACATGCTTTAATTTTTTAGAATGCTAAATATTTGTTGAAAAGTAAAATTCATATGGGAGAGAGTTTTTATGATGACAAGGATATAACACAATGATTCTGGTTAAATGGGCTTAAAGCATCATCTCTTGGAGCGCCCCCCCTCCCCAACACAAGTTAAAAAAAAGAAAAGAAAATCGTGGACAAAAAGGCAAGGAATAGAAGAAATAATTTATTTTGATAAGCTAGAATCAAAGAAATAATATCAAATAATTTAGATGAAATTCAAGAATGAAAAATTGCCCTCAAGAAATTAGTTGCTTGCTCCCTTTGTGAGGCCGCTTCATCTATGTGCCGCTGCCCATGCTTCTGCCAACTATCGTCTATCGTGGCTGCCTGCCTGCTGTGAGTTGCTAGTACTGTGATCCCTGAGTTTCCAGCCTGAAGCAGCCTCTTATACCTTTATGTCAAGCCTCCAAATGCCTCTCCATTCCTCTTTGAAATCCCCATAACAGCCCATGGTCCTCAACTGCCTTGTCCTAGATTGCCACCTTGAGCACTCTGCTATCAACGACACCAAATAGGGATGTCATTTATCACTTTCGAAATTTATTTTTCTAGATTATGAGTAGGCATTTACATATCCTTTCACTCGGTCATGACATGGTGCATTTGAGTGTCATTGATTTATGCATGAGAATCCTGGCATCAAGGTATTGTCATTTGTCACTTCTATGGTCACTTGCCATTTATGTGGTGGTTGTGTGGCATCCTTGCAGCCCTTAGGGCTGAAGCGGGGGCTGATGCATGATGTGCAATTTTTCATTCCCCTTTGACCATCACTATACCAGTAGCAACCACTGGGAACTTGCTGTAACCCTTGTAGCATTTGTTGCAAGTACCAATTTTAAATGCTCAAATCAAAATCTTGAGGCCTCAATTTTTCCCAAAACCACATATGGAGCACTCTAACCACACAATCAATCCAAATGCCCTCAAACGCAAGCATTGCTGCGAATTGGTATCCAATTCAAGGACTTAACCCTGACTAGGGGATTTGCAATTTGAAAGCCTGAATCGAAAAATGAGCAATCATCCAGAAAATTTGCCCAAATTAATCTTCATTCATTACTTGTTGCCGGAATTCAACCTGAGCCCTTAAGATAATTGAACGGAATTGGGACGGTTTTGCCCCAATTCAAGTGATTTCTTTTATGTTGAATCTGTAAATCAAAACTTGTTCGCTGCACTCACGTTGAAAGCCCCTGATCTTTAGCAAAGGGACAATCTCACTACTTTCCGTTTCTGGTATTCCCCTGTTGTCACTGACATCATATTACCATATTCCTGCCAGAATGTTCATTGTGCGTTGCCTTTTTGTGTTGTAATTGCTTATACTAGCAAAGCTCTGACCTCTTGCTACTTTTGGCACTCTTTGTGGATTCATAATAATTTTGCAATGGTTTGACGCGCAGAACTATCAGGGACCTAATTCTTGTTTTGATGAATAAGAGCATTATGAAGTAGAGCAAAAAAATGTATTATTGATAGGTTAAGGCTAAAAAAATGTCTGCATAGGGTAGGTGCACTTGATGCAGAAGTAGGGATGGCAATGGGGTGGGTAGAGCCGTACCCTCATCCATACCCGTTTTCGAAAATCGTACCCATACCTGTACCCGTACCTGTACCTATCTGGTATTAAAAAATAAAACCCATACCTGTACCCAGTGGGTTTTATTTGGGTTCACATAGAGAATGAAAGTTAATAACCAAGTAGCCTATATCCAAGTACGATATATATTTTTGTCATTATAAGGTTGGAAAGTTGTGATATTTTGGGAATATACTGTTTAGAAATGTGAAATCAAATACATTATTGACTATTTTTTTTTTGGAGGGGTTTGGATTGGATTTAAACTAGAAAAATGTTAAACCAAAATAATTTTTTTTTTCCTTATTATAAAAACGGTTACAGCTAGGATACGGGTGAGGGCTATACCCATAGCCCTACCTGTTTTGTAATACCCACCCCATACCCATTTAAAACCCATTTTCCCATCCCACCTGGGTTTTAAATGGGGCGGGTTTTGCGGGTTTTAAATGGGTACTGGTTTCATGCAGCAAAAGGTTATAGCGAAGGGAAGTTCAAAATCCCTTATGGTAGACGTTTGCAACCTCTTATTGGGCCATAGTGGTACTTAGATGAATGGTAAAGTCTTGACGAGTATTACTCATTCTAATATAGAGTACAGTGCCATAGTAATGCATGTCCAACTATGGTGTCTGGAATACTGTGGTAAGGAGAAGGTTTGATGCTGAAAACTGTTTACCATCCATGTCTTCGACAATATGATCGCTCTAGTTTCTAGGCTACTTCACATTTTATTGGTGTAGGTGAATCTTATGTTCTTAATTGGGTCATAAACATAGAATATCTTCGTCACTCGTGGTATTTCAATTTCAAATGACAAGTGTGTTGCCTTTGTTACTTGCTTAAAGGACCTGACATCAGTGGCAACTTCTGTGATACTAATGCATGTAACACTTAATGTAGTTACTGGTTGGGAGGTGATGAAACATCTTCTCAGTGAGACAGTGACAATTTGGTTCCCCTTGAGTCTTTATTGTGGGTGGAACATGTACTGCAAATTGTCATTATTTGTGCCAAGATGATAGTATGACTACCAATGTGTAAACTGTTGAATTTCGTTATCTTGAAAACATTAGGGTTGGGTAGACCATTATTTAAGTGGCCTGGGCTTAAAATAGAATTGGAGGATCAAGTGATAATCTTTATCACCATATAATGAATCTTTAGAAATCCATTGATGCTAGATGCGAAGCCTACTTTTGCTGGATTTTTCTTCCTCCATGGTTCTTTAAGAAAAATGGCCTGACTCTTTCCCAGAAAATTGCATGAAGATGGCTAGAAGCGTCACAGATTTCAGTTATACTATCATGGTAATCATTTCATGACCGATATGGATGATGAAGCTGGTTTTGTTGCTAAACTTTGATCCATTTGAGGGTGACGCTGCATCTGAAGGTGATGAATAGGAAGAACAAGTGGTCAAGGTTCTTATTTTCCCTGCTGTTTAACCTCCGTGTAGCTTCTCACACTCGCCTATTCCATCAAGTTGGCGCGGTGAAAATCAAGTTATACATGTTATGGATGATCTTGGTGCCTTAGCAGTTGGTGTCTTATAGATTGGCCAGAGACAAGCAGTTGCCTCTGACGAAGTGCTGTGCTTGTATTGAGGTTCTTGCTTATTGGTCTTGTCATAATGAGCTTGTTGGTGCTATGGTGCTTGGTCCATGCATGGCGTACTATTGTTGAGAATTGACCTTAGCTTGATGTGTGATGTTCTTTCAAGGGAGCTGTGGTGTGCATGCATAACGTTACTTTGGCGGTTGAAGGTCAATTCTGTATTTGTATCATCCTTCCCAGCCTTGGAGCCTGATACCATGTCCGCCTTTTTCTTGATGTCTCTTCTCCATATCTTTTCTGCCCTAAGTGTGGTTTCCAAGAGGGGATGAGTAATAAAGTTTATGTCTTGTGCTGTCGTGGGAGTCTTGAGTGAGAATTTGGACAGGTCCTGAGCTCGCGGACATGCTTCACTATCTCATACTTCATTTAGGCATAGTTGTAGGGTTGTAATGTCAGTAAGTAGTAATTATTTCAATCTTTTTAATTTCCTTGTTACACGTGGTACTTGTGTTACGGAGTTATTGTTTTCCAAGTTATCTCCTAGTTATAAGCAGGGTTATTATTTTCTGTTGGCTATCATTGAGGAATTTCTGTTGGCTAGTTTTTTTTCTTTGGGGGGGGGGGCGTTGTTTGGGGAAAAATGCAAGGCTGGTTAATAGTATTTCATTATGAAGTGCTTGCTCATTTGCCGCATTACTATGGGCCAAGTGAAGTGAGGGTGTAGATGGGAGATGAGATTGTTAGGCGACTGTGTCTTTTTTTTTTTTTTTTCCTCCCATGTTGGATTTTCTTCCTCTCTTTTTTTTTTTCCCTTTTTCCTTTTGGGTTCTTTTTTTTTCTGTGGGGGTGGTTTCTTTTTTTTGGGGGGGCGCGGGGAATTGTAGGGTCAACTATCAAGTTGTCAGTTTCAGTTATTGCTGCTGCTGCTACTATTGTTATGCAGACTTAATTTTATATTGGAGCACCTATTTAAGAAAGGCATGTAGTGTCAGCTCTATGCAATCATCCTCTGAATTTGGACCTATCATCATGCGTGGATTATCCTCTTCTCTTTTTGCCTGTTGTCCCTACTTTCCATCTTGGATTAATATATTAGCTCGTATTTACTCTGTTATTCTCTTTGGAGACCAGACATTGATCGCTTCATTGAAGGCCGATATTCCGGCTATGATTAGTAGCCTCGCAAACTTGGGTGTGGAGTTGATCGTGAATTTGGAAGACCTAAACAAAGCAGATCTGTTACCATGCTAATGTGGCGCGAAGCTAGTGAAGGATGCAGAAAGCAAGCCAGATGATCAATTAATTGCAATTCGACCCAGATCTACCAGCATCCTTCGCTTATAGTGGCTCACTTAACTCGGAGCTGGAATTTTCGGCAAAGGCAATCTCGTCTCTGGAGGAAATACGCTTGCTCTTCTTAACTTGGATGTTATTTGAATTTTGCAGACAAAATTTGGATTATTTTCCAGTGCCATGGTGATCTGGGGATGAGTTGAAGAAGTAACTAATGGTATGGAAGAGCAGAGTGTCATGGAGGGGGTTTTTTTTTGTTTGTTTGTTTTCATCGCGTTACTAGCAGGTGCGTGGCCCTAGTGTACTAGTGATTTTGATCACTTTTTGATGTAATCACTGCTAGCTTTCGACCAGAGCATATTGTAGTCAACGTTGAGGCTGATACATTGCACCCCGTGTCTTTATTGTGTATTTAAAAAAAAAACGGGTTAGTGACCATAGTCTACAGAACATCTCAAATTTTGATGGAAATTGTGAGGGGTGAAATTGATGAATAAGGATGGAAATTGTACGAGTGAGTGAGATACAATATTCGTAATTTTGGGTGTTTTATGGCATGAGCTCATCTCGTGATTTGTGCCATAATTTATGTTGTGGTCCTGGGAACCTGTAATTTATGTTGTGTTTTTCCTGTTCATGAGCGTATGGATGATATAGATAAGCTCCAGTCAGTCTCTCTCTTCCTCTCTGGCGCTCTCTTTTTTTAGTAATGTCATTCCCAAAATCTAATACAAGGAGGGTGCTCTCTCTTTCCTTTTGTTTTGTTTTGTTTTGTTTTGTTTTTGGTGGGCGTTTACTGCTATATTATGAGGCTCCCCAACATTCTGTGTTGACCGTCGACACCACTCGAGTGTAGCCCACGTAAATTGCCTGCAGTGCAATTGTGTAATCAAGTCTGATATTTATCATCACGGACTAATCTGTCCACGGTTGGGTTTTTATTGGAAACATATGCATAATGAAGGGGACCTGGTATGAAAGTTATATACTGATATATTGATGTGGCTATAATTTTGGTGGTGGGTGTGTCACAATCGGAGGGAGTTGTGGTTTTAGAATAGTTAATTCCAACTTGTTTTAATTGGTCGAAGGGGAATTGTAACCATGGCAACAGGCTCCAACATTGGATTCGTAACAACGCCGAATTTGGAGAATAGCTTGCCAAACTAGATAAAATGGGGTTCTAGCCTTGTTTGTCATGATATCATTAGGCTTTTCCCAGGAGGTTTTAATTGTACAGAAAGCTAGTATACTTCTAACCCAGTTTTATATGCGTCCTTTTACTTATTTCATCTTGCTTTGCTTGTCAAACAAAAAAAGCCTTTATAATTTGGTTAACATTCTTATGAATATAAGGTATTTGTTTTCATTTTATTTTATTTAAAATGTAAAAAGGTATCATAGTTTTTGTTTTAATTTTTTTTCTTTCCCTATTGATTTAGGGCTTGTTTTTTTCGTTGAAAAATATGGATTGGTAAATAGATAAAGTTGGTTGAGATTTGGTAAAAGTTGGTTGAAGTAGGTTGAAGCGGGTTGAAATTGGTTGAAGTGGATTGAATTTTTTTTTATATGATGAATGAAAGTTGGTTAAAATAGTGGGAAGCGGATTGAAGATAATTGAAGTTGGTTGAAGTGGGTTAAAGTTGGTTGAAGTGGATGTTTTTTTATTAAGTTGGTGAAGTGGGTTGAAATTGGTTGAGATTGGTAAATTGAGATTTTACCAATGAAAAGAACAGGGCCCAGGAGAGGTTTTTTATTTTTGCTTTTTTCTTGGTATTTGGGACGAACCCATAAGGGTCTATTCTTTTTGTTGGGAAATATGAGTTGATAAATGGGTGAAGTTGGTTGAGATTCGTAGAAGTAGGTTGAAGTGAGTATTTTTTCGTTGAAGTGGGTTGAGATAGGTTGAAGTAGGTTTTTTTTTTGTGGTATGATGGGCAGAAGTTGGTTAAAATAGTGGGAAGTGGGTTGAAGTTGATATTTTTTTTTTAAGTTCGTGAAGTGGATTGAAGTGAGTTGATGTGGGTTAAAATTGATTGAGATTGGTAAATTTGGATTTACAAACGAGAAGAACAAGGCCTTAGAGTATAAAGCTCTGGTAAACTTTTAATCATTAATTTAAAATTTATGTCTTATTTTCTGGCATTGTTATCCTCTTAACATTTTGTTCCTTAAAAAAGACATTAAACCATCAAATATATTTTCTCCTTTTTTGGGGATCTTTCATAAATGACCTCTTAAGCTTGCGTGTATCTAGATATCCTCAAGCCCTATAAATATAAGACTTAGTAGCTGAGCTAGTTTTGACATAAATGATATTGGAGCACTTTTGATGAAGAGTTCATATATTCAAATCTTAACAATTGTTACCTTATTCCCTGTCCCATAGGCCTTATAACCTCCATGAATGAGAGCTAGTTAGGCTAGCTCGACTTACCTACCAAAATAAACATATGTCAAAATCATAATAAACATTAGAGTGTTGCCACACTAGAATCCCCTCCACAACTACTACCGTGACATCTGAAAACTTAAATGTAGCCAGTTGATAAATCATGTAAAAAAAACATCCACAAGCCTTACCTTCAATTGAAAATCGTTCTTATACCTAAACAAACACAAAAGACTTAAAAAACAACCAGGGGAGGAACCAGATTAAATATACTACAGGCACATAAAGAGGATAGGCCACTCTTATGACACCCTTTTCAGCTTTGATGCACCAAGCAGTACCAACAAGACATAAGCAATCCCTCCCAAGAGAGAAAGGGCAACAGCTGCCATGACTTGGTGGCAGAATTTCCCATACACATTGCAGACTTTGTTCCACATCAAATGAGAGTTCCCTTTGTAGCCTAGCAAGCCGGCCGCCCCTGTCGCTCCAATGCTGGAGAACAACAGTGCCACCATCATCAAGTCGACGAGGATTGTGGTAAAAACTGAGCCGCCCTTGCATGCCAATGCAACGACTAGTGAAATCGTTGCAATGACGGATGCAATGGAGTTTGCCACCACGAAGTACCTGTTCAACAACGAGCATGTTTAACTTATACTAGTCATAGGCTTTTTAAGCAAACAGAATACGAGGCGTTGGTTCTTGGGTAATTTGGAATTTAAGTCATATCTAGAGTTTAAGAAAATTTGAAATTTATATTGTTAAAAGAAATTTCTAAATCCACAACAGGTAATTAGTTACTTGAAAAGTTTTCAACTAGTTTTTTTTTTTTTTTTAAAAAGGACTCAGCAATAATTCCTTGGTATGATTTCTTTTTTAATATAAAAACCAACTTATCGATCACTCAATTCTATAAGATATCAAATCCAAATTAGACCCACGGAATTGATTGAGCATGTCAAATTGATGCATTAGGGATACTAATAAGATAGAACCAACTTGTAGTTGTAATGTAACAAATAAAGTCACAACATTAAAAGAGCTATATTATTACGCCGACATACGTACGAAAATTTTAGTTTAGAGATAATTTCTTTGTTATGTCCCAAGAAGTAATTATTGTAATTTGAATAAGTGGCACTGTGGAAGGCAATATTTATATCGACAAACTTAAAACTCAAAAGTAACTTGTAAGGTATTAGGTGATGTTCACACATTTTCAAAGTTTAAAAGATTTTAATGCAGAAATCTAACTAACATCTACAACTAATGGTGTCCAAAAATGCCATAGCATATATATGCAATTTTGTATCCTTCATTGTTAATAACGACATAATTCTTCGGAAAATAATTTTGTATCGTTTTTTTTTTTTAAATTTAGATTATGTAGTTGGTAAAGCCATATAAAAGTTGCACATCTATAATAGATCGTCAATATAAAAGTTACATCACCCTACTAAAAAAAAAACAAAACAAAAACAATAGCAATCAACCAAAGTAGATAGCCTATACCTAACATGAAATTTCTAAAAGCCCAGATAGAAGCTTACAACCATACAATTGTCTAATGCCATAAAAATGCCAAGTATCTGCCAACCATACATACGTTAATCTTTGTACATTCCTATAAGAAAATACATTGTTTGCACTGGTATGTTTTCATCTTCAGGGACTAAGAGCCAGGCCTACGTAACAGTCATTTGCACTTGTAGGTTTCACGTAAAATAATAATGAGGCAAGATAATTATGTAATTATTTATTTTTTTTAAATTCCAAAGAAATTAGGTCCAAAACATAAATCTAGCATAATGTCATTTCAAGTAAAATAATAATAATAAGGTGAGATAATTATGTAATTATTTATTTTTTATAATTTTAGGCCCTTATCATATAACCCATCTCATGATAAATCATGATGAATTGGTCTTACATAAGAATAACTAGTGGTTACCTTAATGCTTTTCAATAATATCTTGACTATGTGAAAATAGAATTAAAAGAATTGAACATTTGACACTTCAACAAGCTAAGGCATAAACATTAAATAAGTTAGTCGCAATCTTATTATAGTAATTATAATACTAATACTCCGTTTGTTCTGAAAATAACTGTCCCGCTTTTCTTTTGTAGTATTTCCAAATCAAAGTCCGTTCTTAGTACTCTCTTAGTGTTAAAACTTTCTCTATCTTCTACAGTCAACAAAAAATAATGCATTACGTGACACTCCCTTAAAATTTTTCAGTACTTAAAAAGAACAGTATTTTGGGGATGGAGGAATTGATAATTTGCCAGAATAAGGTTTCAATAAATTTGTGATTTAGTTTTATGTCTTCACAAAACATGTTAAACTTGATTAATACTAGCATAGTTTCTTTTCAAAACAGCACAGATATTAAAATTACAAAAGTAACCCACTAGGTACATAGGACATAATTTTAGAACTTTTTGCAAAGAAAATGACTAAGTTATTCATTCCTTAAAATCTGAGGCATTGATTTATTCTTTTTACAAACTTTTAGATCACTTTATTTGGTGGTTATTAAGGTGAACAGTTCCAGGGTACCTCTCCAAAAAAATTGAGAATTGGAATTGAAAAACTTGTATTCAATGGTTAAATTTGTACCTTTTAAAATCTTAGTTACTTGAAAAATATAATGTTCATTCTTCAATTAGTAATAGCAAATTGATTGAGATTGCATTAAATTCATCTTTTTCAGAAACTAAAACTAAATGTTTGATTCTTTTTAAACTGGTTCAAGAGTCTTGAAAACCTTACTCATGTTTAGCGGTTATACCTCAAGGTATCTAAGTGCCAATCATTCAAAATGATTTTAAGATACCCATGATGTAGTAATTCAAAAATTATAAAGTTATATTTAATAATTTTCAATTTGAAGAACTATTTTAATTAGTAGTTCGCCGAGAGCAGAATATAAAAACAAGGAGGAATTGATACCTGTCCTTGTAATTAAAGCAACAGTTTTGAAAAACAAACTAACCTAGAATAAGCCTTAAATAGTTCAACAATTCAAACGTTGGACCACATCAGTCAGATTGTACACAAAGTCCTCATCCCGAATACAACAAGTAGCCCTAACTTCTATGTTACACGTGATCTTTGCAAGACATGATGCTATATTTTCCCAATTAGTTACACCAGTACACAGGTTAGAAACATCACAACAATAATTAGCATGTCAAGTGCAGGTTTTCGGATTTTAATCCGGCCCACTTACCATTCGTTGAGGTGTACTCCGAAGTTGTAGTTGGTTTGGGCTATGTATAATTAGACCTGATCAATAGGTTAGGGCTTCATGCGATCGGATCCTTAAAAATCAATGTTAGGATTGGGGTTTTTTTTGGTTTTTTTGACTCTACCCACCTTGACTCTCAAATTGAGGGTACCTCAATATGATGAGGGTCGGACTCGGATGGAGGTTTTGACCATCTGAACCGACCTGCTGACCCTTACTTTTTAAAAAAAATTAAAATTTAAAATCAAAACAAGATACTTTAGGTTTTATTTGTTCAAAACTTTTTCGCTTTCTACTTTTTTGTCTCCTCTTAGCCTCCCCTCTCACTCACCTGTCCAAATCTTACTTTTTAGTAAACTAGCCGTTTAATTCACTAAATTACGCATTAAAATGCTTGTAATTGTGATACATTTTATTAAAATATTATATTATCGTTTGACTTTTTGTTTTATAGGATGTTTAATATTAAATTTTAAAATAAAAAGTAAATTTAATGACAAATCTCTTTTTTTATATAAGGAAGATTTGAGGATCGGATCTGACCCGATGGTACCTATACGATCATGGTCAAGTCAGGGTAAGAATATGCCAACCCACATGAAAGTAGGGTAAGATAACAGTTGATAAAATCCGGTCTACCGATCCTTATGGCTCGACCTGACTCTCAATTTGATAAGGTTTATGCATAACAAGTGATGATAAGCCTAAAAAACTATGAAGTTAGCAAAGCGAGAGAAAATGAGGGAAGGAGAGACAGCTTACACAAAAGCAGAGAGGTAGTTGAATTTAGCAGTGGCAGGAACATTGAAAGGTGGAAGACCAGGAGAAATAGTGACAGAAACAATTTTGGTCTGCTTGTCCACACCAAGTAGAATGGCAGCAACCAGAGTTAACACCAAAGCCAATACCCTCAACACCACTTCACTCAACCCACCATTCCCCACTTTCCCTCCTCCATCTTTCCTCACCATTCCATTGTTTGCTGCATGCTCTGTCTCCATTGCTGTCTCCTTATGTTCCTTCTTTTAGTCCAATTCCTTGGTTCCTTTTTGCTTTCCCTTTTTTGGGGAGGAGGAGTTGTTGTTGTTGTTGTTTTTTTTCCCCCCTTTGGGGAAGGGAGGTGGGGGTAGATAGAGAGGGGCGAGATTCTACAAGTCCAACCATGATGCAAGGAGGTGCCCTTTAAATAGAGCATAATATTAGATCTCATAAAACTAACTTACAACTGCTTATTTAATGTGAATGATGAGTATTTAAATACAAAAAAATTATTGGTAAAAAAAAATACCAAGTTAATCTTAATCAAATTCGATCTAATGTAAATGAAAATTTAACAGAAATTTTTAACTTTGATCTGACTTGAAATTAATTAAACCCAAATTTGAAAAGCAATTGGTAGGTTTTTTTTTTAAATTTTTAAAAGAACAAGCAGAAGTACGAAAAGAGAGAAAGAAGAATTTTGTCTGTTTCCGGCGGTTGGGAAGCTGGAAAATTTAGGCGTGTTCATAAATGCCAGGGCATTAAATGGGGGTCGGCAGGCAGATATAGACATGCTGCATGGTAGTCAATATGTCTATAAATGGGAAAAGTTTGCTGATTCAACGCTACATATGTTACTACAAAAAAAGTTCATATGTGGGTAAGGCTGTGGTTCAGTTGAGGAGATTCAAGTTTTTTGAAATTTGCTCAACTAAGCCGTTGCACAAGTACTGATGATTATGAATGATGATATCAGGAAAAAAAAGAAATTGAGTACTAAGATGTAAGAGCGTGGCAGATTTGACTGACATGATTTCAGAAGAAAAATCAGCCGTAAGGTGCTGCCGCTGGTTTTATTGACGTCTCATTCAATGAGGATTGACAAACTATCGTTCTGGTGATAAAAGCACGAAAGGCCAAGAAGATGTAGATACCCAGAAAGAGACCCATACGCAGAAAGATACCCAAAAAATTAAAAAAAGGGGAAGGCCATGATATGACAAAAGGCCAATAAGTTCACACCCCAAACGAGATTAAAAAAATTAAAAAAATTAGAAGGCCATGATATATGGGAAATTTAGTTTTAATGTTAAAAATAAATGGGTATAAACACGAGTGATGTTTTTTTTTTATTATTAATTGGGCATAACACTTACAAATAAGAAGGAATACAACTACTACACAGCTTAAAGAAACAGCTAGAACAACCCATAGGTTAAGAGACACAAGCAAACTCAGTCACATAACTCGCTAATCCAGTACAAATATCGATTAGGACGTCACATTCATGTCTAGGAGATATCTTAAGAACATAAGTCTCTATTCTGCCTTTTATTTTCCAACTCTTTTCGCAAGCTTCTGGTTATTCTTCTAATTGCCAAGGATTCATCATTAATAACAGAAAGACCAAGTTTTTTTTTTCAAAATCCAAAGTCTCTTTCGCAATTTCAGTAGGAGATATCTTAAGAACACGAGTGATATTTTGAGAAAGTTATTCTTTAAAACCACCTTATACAAAATAAATGTTTCATTTTTATATTTTTCCTCATTACTATAAATATAGCAACAAGCTTTCTAATTAGGTCAAGAGTCTTTCAAATTACTGTCACATGATATTAGAGTCAAAGGAGTAACCTAAAGCTCATCTCTCTCTCCTCTTTACTTGCTTCTCATGGCTAGTACAGGGTTTTTCTTCTTCCTTCTCTAAATGCTGACCACTAGTCCATTGCAGAACACCTTCGGCTTGCCATGAATTGCTTGTATGGTCTTAGCCATGTTCGGCTACTTTCTTCTCCTCGCTTGCCACGCCGGCTTCTTTTGTTACTCTGCCACCAACAATGCACACTTCAATCACCACGGGTGTGTCGTGCAAGCCATATCCGCCATTTCCTTTTCCCTGCCACCACCATAATCATAGTCTCTCGCATGTCCATGCCCTTAGCCCCTTTCTCGTTTTACTCCTGGTCTCCTACGCTGATGCATACCAAGCCCTAAGCCAACTCTTGGCTACACACTCATCCACACCAAGGTTCAAGCCAACGTTCCTTGGACAAGATGGTCACTGCTCCAGTATTTTCGCTCGGGTTTGACTTGGCTTTTCACCAACCAATCGACGTCCAATTGGGGCAATCTAGACTTTCTTGGGAAGCTTAGAGAGTTAACTTTAGGATAATGTAATAAAATTCCGAGTTAGGTTGCTTTTTAATTCCCTAAAGTAATGAAAATCCTAACATACACAGTGCAGGTTTTTATCCGAAAACTTGCTAAATTTGTGTCATGTTACAATCCTATCCCACGAAGCCCACACAAAGCAAGCTCAAGTTTTACTGATTCTCTAGAATGTCTATTTTAGCCCTATATGCTATGATTTGGCGTTGGTTTCTAATATTAGGAGAAATGACCCAAATATGTGAAATGTACACAAAATTCTAGGTTTGGAGCAATTTGGAATTTGGCCTTAATTGAGGACGCTAAAGCTATTATCTTTGACATTAAGTAGAATGGGGTTAGGGAAGATTTGGCAAATTACAGCCCCCCATTGGAGGTGTAGAGCCTTCTAGAAGCCTTCTAGAAGGAGGGGAACAATCCTGGAAAAATACAGCTCACATTGGTTGTAATTATTTAGTAATTTGATTTATTTTCTTTACATAATTTGTAATCCCCTTATTGGTACACTTGCCCCCCTATTGTAACAGCTAATTCCCCTCCCCCATTTTGGGTATTTATAGACTTTAATACGTCCATGTAAACTAAGCTCCAGTTGAATTATAAATGGAAAAAAAAGAACCATTTTCTCTCACTAAAATCTCTAGATCTTTATCTCTTTAATCAAGAGTGGGGAATAGAGTCTTTTCTTTAGGATTCTTCTTTGGTGGCTAAAACCCTTTATAAGACAAATTTGATGGAAAATAATTAAACTATCATTAGTATCTTACCTTGGGCTTAAACCTCACATTTTTATTGATTGATTGAGGTTGAATCCAAAAGAAACATCCATCGGTGAGATTATTTTTCTTGTTATCTTTGATATTGGGAGTTTGAGGAACCCATCCTCATCAAGTTGGTATCAAAGGTAGAGCTTCTTTTAGGTGCTTATTGAATCAGAACCTTCATTGATTCAAACACCTCTCTACCTTTTTATTTTCATCCCAAAAATCCACACTTTGACTTTTCAATTTTTTTTCGTTTACCACCTTCATCAACCCTCTGAGTCCACAAAGAATTCCACAGAAAACCTTCACAGAAAGTCCGTCAAAAAATACCCAGTTAGAGATTTGGCACGACCTATCCGTGCTTCTTGGCACGACTGTGCCACCTTTCCTGCACTCTAATTCTTGTTCCAGAGATTTGACATGGCCACCCCGTGCCACAAAGCACAAATGCCCATCATTTTCACTGTTTTCCTATATATGCCACCTCTAGCACACCCGTGCTTCCCCTGTTTCCATCATTTCCCCCCTTTTTCACCTTACAAATTACTACTATGGTCAGTGATGGAGATGCTTCTCACTCCAAGGGCATTCCTTCTGAGCAAGCCTATGAAATAGGTAGGGCCCTTGTAGAGCTTCAAGAGGAAGTAAGAAAGCTTACTGAAGAGGTTGAACAAGTAAGGGAACCTGCACAACGAAACCCGTACCGACGAGGCTATGGTGTTAGGGAACTCAAAGTTGAGGAAGAAGGGTCTAGAAGAAGAAGGCGCCCAATCGATGACCTTAGGGAACTCAAAGTTGAGGCTCCCAAATTTGATGGCAATCCTAACCTGGAGAACTATCTTGATTGGATGCAAGCTATTGAAAGGATCTTTGAACTCAAACCGCATAATGATGGAAAGTTCTTCAAGTTGGCTATTCTCAAATTGAAGGGGGTATGCTTCACTATGATATGAGCACTTGAAGAAGAGTAGGACTAGAGAAGTCAAATCCAAAATCAAAACTTGGTCCAAGCTCAAAAAGCATATGGACAAGAGATTCCTACCCCTTTCCTACAAACAAGAACTCTACCTCAAGATCACATCTCTCAACCAAGAGAAGTTAAATGTAGAAAAATACATTAGGGAGTTTGAACAACTTTAAATGAGGCTTGGATTGGATGGAGAGTTTGGACTCAAAATTGCTAGGTTCATTAAAGGATTATCTCATAGCATTGCTAAAAAGATGGATTACAACCCTACTTGTCCTTTGATGATGTGTGCCACCTAGCTATCAAAGTTGAGAAGCAACTTAAGGGTAGGAAGTCCTTTCACACATCCCTTACTAAAAGCCTCTCCACTCACATTAAAATTGAAACCCCACCCCCACAAGTCAAAGCTCTTGACGAGGATAAGGGAATTGCTAATGAGCCACCTAAAAGGTTGGAAGGAAAGAAATGTTTTAAGTTTCATGGCTTTGGGCATTTTCAAGCTGATTGTCGTAATAGAAAGCCCCTTACGATCCAGGAGGTAAAAGAGATTCGAGCCATTGAGGAAGAATCAAGTGAAGAAGAGGATAAAAATGATGGTTCTACCTTAGTGACCCCGATGTTGGAGAATTGTTGTTGATCAAAAGGTCACTCCATGTAAAAAGGGTTCCTCATGACAATAGCCAAAGAGAACAAATTTTCAACTCAAATTGTACCATTTGAGGCAAGGTTTGTTCCTTAATTATAGATGGTGCTAGTTGTACTAATATGGCCTTTAAGAAACTCATTGGCAAGCTACAAATCCCTAGGAAGGAGCATCCTATTCCATACTCTCTTCAATGGTTAGGATCGAACGATGAGGTAATAGTTTCGAGACAAGCACTTATGCCATTCTAAATTGGTCCTGATTATGGTTAAGTATTGTGTGATGTCCTCCCTATGGATGCATGTCATTTGTTGCTTGGTAGACCATGGTTGTATGATAATCATGTAATTTATGATATGTATGCTAATACTTACTCACTCAAGCACAATGGCAAAAGTCTCACATTGGCCCCCTTTACCTCCACCCAAACCTCACAAACCTAAACCAGGGCAGGGAAGTAAGAAAATTTCCCACAAAAGTGAAACACGGGAAGACTGTGACAATAGTAAGAGCAAGCCTCGAATTGCCTTACTGATAGTCAAGTCAAACATATGTGAGGGAGTGGGATCTTCTAACATTATAACTCGCCAAGGTCTCGAGGTTCAAATCCCAAAAGAACCCATCGCCTATCAAAATAGTGTTGGGAGAAAGCCCTTATGCCATAACAAACTAATAAAACATAAATGAATTATGCTGTTGTCGATGACATAGTTATCAAACTTGTTTCTCAGAGCTTGATTATGGCATAGATCAATTGTCATATTCAAAGCACTTATAATTACAAATTAGTGATAACTGGAATAATAGGCAGGATAATTCTCACTAGCATGTTACTTCCAGTTTTCTGTTTTAGTTACTTGTATCGATTGTGCATACATTTGAGACTCACACATTGAATATGTCCTCTCAAATTGTCCCCTATTGTGTTCTTTATTTCAATTTAATTTTCTCTCTTTGTTTTCCTTTTATTAGTTTTTTTTTCCCATTTACTCATATGTGTCCCTAGTTGTAAGGAAAAATTGACACCTTGCCATGTGATTTTGTGAACTAGAAGGTTAAAATTCGCCACTATTGCTGCGCTTTCACATTCTTCAAATATTCTTTAGATTCGTTCCTATTTACATGACTCTGTCATAGTTAGTTTTCCATATGCTCAACTCAGTATTATTCTTCCCTCTCTTTGGCATAGGGTGCTTCTTTTGAAGGACTACTACTATCTATTTGTAAAGGTTTTATGATCTTGTCTAGTTATGAGGGCCAAATATCAATTGTATTTGTAATGTGATGGTTTCTATCATCTATTATTTTTTTATTTGCTAGAGTTTTTCGTTTTGTGGCTAACCGAAAAGAACTCTAGCTGGTGAATTTAAGTCTTTGTGTAGTTTTTGTTTTTGTGTAGTTCTTGGTAACTTGAATGCTTACTATTGGATCTTTAGCTAGCTTTAACTTTATTAGTGATTTTGCACTTTGGCCTAAGCTTGGTATTGGATCTTTGGCTTCTAATATGAGAAATCTCTTTCAGGGCAATATGTCAATTTTAGTGATGAATCAATCAAAACAATTTTTAAGCTAACAAAGTATACTTTGTTGTATAATATTCCAACTCTAAAGTTTTAGTCTCCTTAATTATGTTGACTTCCAGTGTTTGATAAACCTTACTATAGACTGGAAATAATTTATATTTATGGTTATTTTTGCTTGAGTTATTTTAGATGATGACAAAGTCTAGTATCTGTCTCTATTTATTTGTTGGCGTTGCTATGATTTTATTTTGGTTATGAGCCTTCTAACAATATATAGCCTTTTATTTTTGATATACATTCATATAAAGTTAAGGACTTTGTTAATCTTAAGGTATATCCATGTATGCATCACAGCAAACTGAAGTGTCTTTGTTTTACTACTATATGATATGCATAACATATTATATACAAAATTGAAGTTGTGCAAGAACAGTGCAGCAACCTCTAGTGCATGGAATATCCACTGGAGCATCATACCTGCTAGTAGCTACACAAGTCGTGTAGCAGTTCCCACCATAGGTATTTGCATTTTGTTTTTAGGGTTGTGGGGTCAAATCATGGACTTTAATTTTAGGCAAGTCGGATTTTCTAGGGGTCTTTTCTTATTTCGTGCTTCCTTTTCTAGGAAATTTAAAGACGTGAAATTTTATTATGCCATACATAACTACATTTAAATAATAGAATTTATGTTCTTTTAGTTCACTTAGGAAATTTAAAGATGTGAAATTTTATTGCGCCATATGTAACTACATTTGAAGTTTATAAACAATAGAGTTTTCTATTCTTTTAGTTCACTTGAGATGTAAAGACTAATGCTTGTTTAAGTTTTTGTGTTTCCATTATAGATTTTTGACTTCTCATGGACAATTACCTAGAGTTAAGACACTCGATGATGAATGCCTGAAATCTTTTCTTTTTTTTTCCCTTTCATTTCCTAAAGTAAGTTTAGTTTTTCAAATTGTAAACACTCCATGGATTTATGTTGAATCCTTTCATATTGTATGAATTATGAAGTATGCTTATCAAGATTTCGATTGCTATTATGTAATTGAACCTCATATACTAGTTATTATGTCCAAAATCTGTATGGCTGAAAGAGGTAAGTTTGGACTATTTTATCAGCTTTGATTATTTGGACTAAAGCAAAATACCTCTCTAAACTTCTTCTCTCTCCTTTTCTGTTGAGCAGTAGACAACATACAGTTTTTGTAATGCCCCCAATTCTAATATCTGGTTACTCTAACTAATCACTTATTTATTAATGATTTGCAGCGGAAGTCTTTTGGTTGGAGGCATTACCGCTGTTCCATAACAAAGCAAGGCTACCTGAAACTACCTGTAATACTGTGTTATCCACGTCATCACCTGATTCACCAAACACCAGAAAGAAACATACATTCGACAACCTATGTAACCTACAGTACACTTGATGACTTAGCGTACCAGTACCTGGCACCAACCCTCCTAATGTCCCAAAGCATACACATTTTGCAAGCTCTCAAGTTACTAGCTTATACATCACTGTGAGCGTTTGCCTAGGTAACGTTCTGTAAGACTGCAACTTTCACTCATTTCTTGCTACCGTCTAGCTTGCCAGGAAGGAGATTGTTCATTGATCCTTTACCTAAAACGGAAAACACAAAACATTCGAAATATGAGCCGAAGCTCAGCACGTACACTTCTATGCAGTAAAATAGACTTTTAATTTAATTAGTTGGGCGCTCGCATTTTAAAACATTTTATTTTGCAAACAGGAGAGAGAGAATGTATGAGTAAAGTTGATTTTCTGGTTATTATTTGGAAGTGGACCCCTGTTGATATCTGTAGCAATCTTGAGATAGGTGCACACCTCACAGGCCGATCAGAAAGCCTGAGTTGCAGCCACGCGGGTAAATTGAAGGGCATAAGCCCTGATGATTGATAATTGATGGGGCCACTTGCTTATGTGACAAAACATTGCATAAAATGATTCATTATATGAATATCATATTGATTGTGTATAACTTGAGAAACACGTGAGTTTTCGAAGAGCACATGCAATGTATGTACCTAGTCCTTAAGAATCTATCTCCGTTTTATTGAAAATCATTTGCTGGCAGCTTGAAGCGACAGAGGTGGCCTCAGTTATGCTCCAAATATGTAATTCTTCGCGATTAGTGCAAGATGAAGAAATTCTATTAAAAGTCTTAGCTTAATGAATAATTTGAAGTCACTCAGCTTCTCTTTTGATTATCAACGCAACAATTATTATTAACTTAATTTAGTTCCATGTTGTTTTGTTTTTGTTCCCCTTTCTTAATGTTGATGATGTTCGTTTAACAAGTGTTGTAAAAGTGAAATATGGTGACTTGTCATGTGTTTATTAATAATGACATTATTACCATCACTATCCGAATCATTGTTATAAGCTCATTCCAGTATTGGTATTAA
>JACYFF010030614.1:0-25448 GCA_017589665.1 Selenicereus undatus
TTATTATTATTATTATTATTATTATTATTATTATTATTATTATTATTGTTATTGTTATTATTATTATGGCTATTGTTTTTCACTTTAGCGAATCACTGTTATCCATCAAACTTTGGATTGTGATATGGTTTAAAGGCACTTCATGAACTTGGTATCCCAATCATACAATCATCATTAGTGAAGGAAACCACATAAGCGTGTTATTTTAGTAATTCCAAATTCATAAAACTAATTGTTCCTTCCCATCTCCTTTAATAACAAAATCCTTAAATCTCCCCAACCCCACCCTTAGTTCAAAATTTTCAAATATTCAAGCCACTACATCTCCCTCCATTGTTCTCTCCACCATCCTCACTTGGAAATTAAATCTTACCATAAACTTATACAACAATATAATACATATGTTTATATCTCTTTATTTTCACTCAATTGTTACCAAGACTCACTTGAACATCATTAAAACAACAACCTTCACCCAATCATATAACCTTAAATCACCAACTCATAACAACCACACACCTAATATACAAAATTTGACCTCAATTCTTATTAATTTCATTCAAATGTTTCATTATAATTTACTTAAAACCACCAATTCAACCACCATCAAGCTTGTAGAGTTGTAGTTTATTCCAATTTCAACCTAAATAACCAAGCCTTGATCATCATATATTACACTTATTAACCTTACACATATATACACATATTCCTCTATTTAATCGTCAATGAACTCATTTAAATATTAATAGGTCACACAATGAACTTAAATATCATCTCAAGCCATAACCCTAATCCTTCAAGTTCATGGCCTCAACTCATCCACACAACTTGCATTTCACTTTAATCTTATTGTAATAGGAATTAACATCAACCCAACATCATCATAACAACCTATGATTCAAATATAATTCCCAACCATCACTCATCGCACTCTTCCTCCATTCACCCAACAAACAATTCAATCCAAATCCCCAAATAATTCAAAAAAATTTACAAATTCATACACACTAAAGAAAATTACATCATTTATTATCAAGACTCTAACATAAAAGATCAAAATTGAATCAAGTGGGAGTTAGGGTTTTACCTCCCAATCACTTGAATACACTCAAAGATGAGAGAGAAGTGGTCGGGGCCGGCGGCACTGGGTCGGACGACGGCAGGGGTAGGAATGGCAGTGACGAGGGGGTCGTTGGACAACGGTGGTCGACGGCAAGAGGGCGCCAGGCAACAGCAAAAACAGGGGAGGGGGTGTCGGGTACAGGGGATCGAAAGCAGGGGGGTTTGGGATTTTTGGTTGCTTTTATCTTGCCTTGGTTTGGTTTATCTAATTTAGTTAGCGATTAAACTCTTTTTCCTTTTTTTTCACCCTTTTTGTTTGATGACACATAGCCCAATTTCTAGATTTTTCATATATTTATCCAATCCCCTTGTATTTTATTTTATTCATTAGACACATATATGTATATTATAATTAAAACATTAGTTGGCTAAAATTAATAAATTTAAATTTCACATCTTTTGGATGTAAATTTGGGACAAAATAGTTTCGTTTTTAATTATTGAGCCACTCTTTTTATATACACATAGCTTTTATTATTAATTACTTGTTTACTTATTATTATCATCATCGTTTTTCATCTAGCCTTTGATAATCGGGCTAATTTTTATTGAAGGCATTCGGATATTTATTCGAACTCGAAGGAATTATTTAAGGAGCATTACAAGGTTCGTTTCGAGGCCACGTCGTCGTTTCAACCTGCAATGCACAATATATATACATATATACATTCAAAAAATGATAAATTGAGTTGCGGCGCCTAACTTGATTAATTTGTGATTAGAATAATTCAAGATAATTAGCATGAATCTTAGGTTCGGGCTATTATAGTTTTTAAATTTAGGGTCAATCGGACCAGTCTATCTGTAATTCTATAGTTCAAGGATAAGACTATTATATCAGACCTCTCACACCCTACCGGATGGTGGGATTTTTGGGGTATTGGATTTGGAACCTCATATCCTAGTTATATATTGATTCAATTTATCTTCCTATGTGACTTTATTCATTTTCTCATAGTTATTACTTAACGCTTGTATTTAATATACTTTATTAAAAATTACCAACAATAAGTGTTAACAATATTATAGCATACATTTAAAAAATTAATATAAAATACAACTATAATAAAATTTCATATATATTTTGTGGAAAATGTGATTTGTGATAAGATGAGTTTAAATTGCTGCTAATACATAATTTGTAGCGAATTATATTTGCTACAAAATATCATCTTTTTGTAGCAAATGGTGCTTTTTGGCAATATGAGATTTGTCGCAAATTGTGTGTTATTGTGGCAAGTAAAATGATTATGATAAAAGTTATACAAATTGTGGGAATTAAAAATTTGCCGCCAAAGTCTTTTGTAATGGACTTACTATGGCAATTTTTTAAGTTGCCATAAATAGGTTTTTGTAGCAAAATTTGAACATCTTGTGCGAATTTTGTGTGCTAAAAATTAGATTTTCTTATAGTGCATTTAGCCTTGTAATTCATCAAGGATAACGACATAGTCTGCAAGAAGACTACTTATTGCATTAGCATACGATGTGTAAATGCTCAAGGGGGTTCACCTGCTTATGGAGGACATCCATGCTGATGAATGCGAAACCCATATAAATGAACATCTCTTGTCCAAAAAAGATACAAAGACAGGGCTACTACTAGACTACAATGGAACAACACTGTTCTCGGTTCGCTCGGAAGTGTGAGAATAGTCAAGAGTGTAATCCAATACAACGCATGCCTCCATCACATCCATACACACTTATCTCCTCATGTTTCTATATGGGGCATTGACATAATAGGCAGGATTACACCCAAGGGGGCTAAGAGTCACAATTATATTCTAGTGGCCATTGATTGTTCCACCAACTAGGTGGAAGCAGCATCATATGCCACCCTTACATTTACACAGGTTAACGTTTCATGACAACCAACATTATTTTTTGTTGTAGAGTGCCACAATGACCTAATAAGTGACCGCGAGTCTCATTTCAAAGATGAAACTGAAAATCCACAATACTTATAGACCGCAAACAAATGGAGCAAAAACATTTTAAGTAAGATGATGGCAAATTAAAAAGATCGGCCAAATAAAGTCTCATTTACTGTATGGAGATACCAAACAACTATGAGGTTGTCCATGAGACCAACACCACCTCTTTTGTTTATGGAATGGAGGTGGTAATCCCATAGAAATTCCATCATTGCAGGTTGTCCTTGAAGGGAAAGTGTCTGATATCGATTGAATGAGTCTGACACAAAGGATCAATAGGCAATGACTAAAACATTGCAACAAAATCTAACTTTGTGGCTCCTTATTTTTCTACAATATGGTAGAGTTTTCATAAAAATGATTTTGTAAAATGATGAGCTTTAAATGTCTCAGATCAACCTGAAAAATTCAAATCCTATTAACATTGAATGCAACTATTATTCAAGCTAAGGTATTCAGGTCAAATTTTAATACATTTTATATGTAGCAAGTTGAAAGAGCTTGAGATGCTAATAGTTAAATCTACAACATTAAATAAAAGATCTAGATTCAGTTACGAATATGAGCCCCTTCCTTCCACCTGAGCAATGCAACAAAGTGTCAAAAATCACATATATGAATGAAAACTATTACTCACTGAATTTAAGAATTCATTATAAGTTTGGCTTCACTCATATTCGAATGCCAAGTGCAACTACTCCGCAAACAAAAGCTTGGACATTTGTGTTCTAAAAGACAAGAGCTTTCGGAGCCTAAATATATGTAAGCATACTTATTCTATGATTTGCTAGTTAGCATGTGCCTTGTCGATATAAAATCCTTAACGTTCAACAATCAGGTTGAGGATTTAAAATAAGGGAGGAGATTGTAGCAACTCACTTGTCGTGAGCCTTATGCTTATGATCTTATGATCTTTACTGAAGTTACTCTTGGCTTGATATTCAACATAATGTACCTTTATTTCCTATTAGCTATTATCTTTTTTAAATGAAAAGACACAGACAAAGGTAATGAACAAAAGGATTACTTTCTAAAATTTCATGAAAACATGTAGTTTCACATCCTTGGTTTGTGACTCAACTACAAAATAGCTGTTAATAGTTGCTTAAGACTGACAATATAATCCACTACAATTAAGCAAGTGGCAATACATCAGTCAAAACAAAGATCATATTGAAGGAAAAGGGAGCAACTTTAATTAAACTTAAACATCAAGTAGAAACCCTAAAGTCGTCTTCCAAGATCAAAAAAATCCAAAAGCTGAGGACAATGATAGGGTTGCGGCCAAATGTACCTGCAAAAGACTACAATTATTACGAACAACGACACTTACTCAAGCCATGGAGTACCAAAAAGTGGTTAAACACAAATGCTGACGTTTAGATGCATTTTTCTTACATAGTTAAGCCTTTAGGCTAAGCATTCAAGTAACCTAGTGCACAAATTAGTATTAAATCCACAAAGAATTAGTAGTAGCTTACCTGTTGGCTGTTAGTAACTTTGAAGTCATGTTCTCTACAACCCGTATCTGTGCATTCTTTATAAGTAAAAAGTGTACAGCTCAACTAATAAGTCAATTTTCTTGAACCAAATTGGAAAAGAAGTGCATGTAAGTATTTCACACATATGCTCAGTAGCATCCAAATAGTAGAAATGCATAACATTAATGATCATGTATAGGCATTGACAAATAAGGATTGAAGAGCTAGCCCTTAGGGTGTTAACTTCAGAGAACCCCTAAATTCAGATCAATATATTATCCCAATTTCTTATAGTTCGGATATCCAAATTAGATAGCCTATCTCCAAATACATTCATTTAGAGCATCACCCTGATCAAGGACTAATAAGTCTCCAAAACATGCCCAAAACTGGGGATCACATTCTGATAGTAGCCACCAAACTAATTAGAGTAATAGAAAGTTTGGCCCCTAGAAAATTTGGTTTGAAGGAAAAAAAGTGTGAAGGAAAAGAAATAGGGAGAAAGTCAGTTTTTTTTTTCTCTTATTTGAATAGAGAAAAAAAATCAAGAATTTGGATGAGATATTTGAATGTTGACAAATTACTTGAATCATGTTATATCATTTAAGCAGTATGAGGTTGGAGGCCGCTGGGAATTCTTTTGGGAATTTTTTACAAACTTTCCTCACAATTTTATGAGGAAAATTTTATCACTTGTTGCTAACAAGTTTTCTATCTAATTTTCCTCCATATTTTTTCTTTGTGATTTTCTCTAAACCAAACACAAGATAAAAAGTTACTTTTTCAAATTTTTTTCTTTCCACCAGATTTTCCAAGGTCCAAACGGAGCCTATAAGCCAAATCCAAATTGATGTCCAAAAGGTAGAATGCGAATGACTAGAATGGAACAACAGAAACCTAGATTCCAAAATAGAATTCAACAAAATCAACAGAAGCAGGAGATTCGGAACAGTGACGAAGGAAACACAAACAATGTGCAAGACGTGATAGGTACACACTAATCAAAGTCCAATTACTATTGACAGACTCACAATTGAAATGACAACCTCAAGAGCTCCACAACCATAATAATTATCAGCAGACTAAGGAATGATGAACTTCATTATTCGAATAATTGATATTTGACAATAAAATTGCCAAATGGACCAAGAGCCACTCTAAGAAGATTCGAGTTGACCAGAGAGAGATTAAGGTAATAGGAGTATACTAAGATAAACCTTGAGTTAGATGAGGGAAGGGGGGTCAGACAAAGACATAAGGAAGAACATGAAAAATTAAGATAGGTTGTTACCTATATAGAGCATCCACTGCAGGGATGAGGCAAATAGAGCTATTGTCAGCACCTTAGGTTAAGGGAAGTGATGTTGTGGTCATGACGGGTACAAAGCCTATATCATACTCATAAGAGTACATACTTTCACAAGCCACATTAGCATCACATATTAAAAGTTGTCTATATGACAAATACACTTCGGACAAATATCTATACGTGGCAAGTGGGAGTACATACTCCTAGAAGTATGATATATATTACCTGATGGGCAACATATTTTTCGAGTGAAGGGAATTCTGTGGGGCAAGAGCATTACTTCTTAAAAAATTTATGGAATATAAAAAGAAAATCAAAATGAAACAAAGAGGAGGATTTTTTAAAGTCAAACTTTTTTCGTCCTTCCCAAAACAAATTTTCTAACTTGATATACTTCATTTTTGTGGAAATATTGAAGAATTGCCACAATACACTCACATTATTATGGCGATTTTTATTTTGCCACAATTAAGTTCGTAGCTATTGTGGTAATGTTAAATTTGCCACAAAAAACTTGCTACAAAAAGTAAATTTTGTTGTAGTGAAAAAGGTTGCAAGTATTACATCACCTGTTAAAATACCAACAAAGAATGAAGAGAGCTTTCAACTACAAATTGTTTCCCTAAACCACTGTGGTGGGAAATGTAGTGGTAAATGCCGCATTCGGGTACCTGTTTTAGACCTAAGAATTAAATTCAGGTCTCATTAGACAAGTCTTTACTATGTAAAAGAGATCCTTTCAAGAGGGGTCATGAAATCAAAGGGCACAAAAAGGATGTAAATTTTCACAGCTCACTAGTCTAAACCGATGGAAGAAGTTTTACTTCTGAAGGAACAATAAAAAAAGAGTCAATAGGAAGAAGGCATAAAGCCTATTGTTGTTGAATCCCATCAGCATAAAAATATGTAGAGCTAGAACCTAATGACATGAAAAGTATTGCCACCAGCACCCGCTAGTGATCAGCCTCCACTTGTCCCAGTAGTGCTAGCCAATCTAGTTTTTCGAACACAAGAAAAGAAAATAGGAAAAAATTGAGAGATCATACAAACCGAAAAAGAAAGACAAGGACATGACTCTTTAATGCCCCTTAGGGCTCATCCAATCCAACATTATAAATAATCAAGAAAATAATCCAAGGATAGCAACAAAAAGAAAGGAATATTGAACGCTAATATACTATACTTTGGGGGTATTGGATGATAATACTCTTAACTTTGAACTTGGACGTCCGTACACCATACTATAGGTCTATTTAACGTTTATATACTAAGGCCAATTTTGAGGAGTTTTTAGTTGGTGATCTAAGTTTATATTTAACATATACAATTGTGTACACTTAGAAATTCTTACATTTTAAAAATATGCAATTGCATATGATTGTGAAATTGTTGCACTACATTGATGAAAATACATTCAAATTTTGCATTGGTATATAGGCTGTAAATAGGGCAACAGTATGATGCATGAACATCCAAGTTCAAAGTTGGGAGTATTATTATCCGACACCCTTGAAGCACAGTATATTATTGTCCAAAATCCCAAAAAAAAAGAAATTAAACAAAGAGTGTACAAAAGTGGAATAATATAACTCATTCATTTCTTTAAGCATAGGTTACAGGGGGGAAAATGAACATAAAAAATAATAATCTAATACCCAAAATGGCTTATTACATCACAAAAAAAAATTAAGGGAAAGGTCACTTCCCCTTCTTAGGAGTGGAACTATATGTCTCTTCATTATCAATCCTCTTTCACACCATGCAGTTCACATAGGAAGCCTCCTTATTTCAATGTTCATATTTCCTCTTCTTTCTTCTATCTGCTTGTCGGGTACATGGGCCGGCATTAGCCCAATCTAGCTCTTATCCACCCTTTTAGTGGCTGACTTCCTAGACTTGGGCAGCCAAACGGTTTGCCCCCACATTGCCTTCACAATAGAATGGCCTTGAGAGAAAGATAGGGGAGAAGTGAGAAAAATCAGAAGCAAGATGAGAAATAACAATTAAGAAATTGTGGGAAAATTCTGTATTTCATTAATGATGGCAACAAAAGAATATATACATCCCAGGAAGCTAACAAGCCATGTGTCTAGCGTGTCTTGCGACTGAAAACTTTCACAAAAAAAAGAAGGAAAACCACCCAAAAAAATAGGATACTACAATATACACTTATAGACAAACTATGCTATTTGTTTCCTAACGTGTATTGACTTTTGTTTCCTAATACTCCCCTTAAGTGGAAGCGTGTGGATTCACAATGTCCAACTTGCATATAAGATATTGAAACTATTGCTTCCCTAAGGCCTTAGTGAAAATATCCACAAGTTGGTGCTTAGAAGGAAGATAATCGATTTCCAGTTCTCTAGAGAGTAAGCGTTCCCGAATAAAATGACAGTTTATCTCTATGTGTTTGGTTCTTTCATGGAAAACTGGATTCCGAGCAATATGTAATGTTGCCTAATTGTCACAGTAGAGCTCCATAGGCTTGTCTAGGAACACCCCAAGAGATGCTAGGAATGACTTGATCTAGATTAATTCACTTGTCACGGTTGCCATAGCACGATATTCAGCTTTTACTGAAGATCTAGACATTGTGCTTTGCTTCTTTGTTTTCCAGGAAACAAGAGACCCTCCAATAGTTACAAAATATCCCATGAGAGATCTCCTAGTAAGCGGACAAGCCCTCAAATCTGAATCATAGTGGGCATAAACTTGTAGATCAGAATCACTTAAAAATAAACCCTGTGCTGGGTTTCCTTTCAAATATCTCAAAACCCGCCGTGTAGCTTCTATATGTTCTTCCTTAGGTTCCTGCATAAACTGAGACAACACATTAACCACGTAGCATAACTCAGGACGAGTGATTGCAAGATAGATGAGGCATCCAATCAAACGCCTGTACCGTGTGGGATCTGCAAATTTTGGTCCATTAGCAAGTTTAAGCTTGTGATTTGGCTCCATTGGAAACTCTACTGGTTTTGAACCTAGTAATCCACATTCTTCAATAATTTTCAAAGTATACTTTCTTTGGCATAAGAACAGGCCTTTTGAGTTTCGTGCCACGTCAATTCCAAGAAAATATTTGAGGATCCCAAATCTTTAATATGAAAGTAAGAATTCAAGTATTCTTTAAAGTCTGAGCAGGGTTTGGAATCGTTTCCAGTAAGCACCAAATCATCAACATACACTAACAAGGCCACATAAACATCTTCCTTTTTATATGTGAATAAAGAGTAGTCTGTATAGGACCTTACAAACCCATACTCACATAGTTTGGATGAGAGTTTGGCAAACCATTGTTGTGTGCCTGTTTGAGTCCGTAGAGAGATTTTCGAATGTGACATACCTTGTTTGAACTAGGTGATCTTTATCTTGGAGGCATGGTCATATAAACTTCTTCTTCCAAGTCCCCATGCAAAAGGGTGTTGTTTACATCCATCTGATGTAGTTCCCAACCTTTTGCAACTGCAATTGCAAGAAAGCACCTCACACTAACCATTTTTGCCACTGGTGCGGAAGTCTCATGATAATCGAACCCTTCAATCTACTCATATCCTCGTATCACAAAACGCGCCTTGTAGCGTTCTATGGATCCATCTAACTGGTATTTAACCTTGTAAACCCATTTGTTATTTATGAGTTTCTTTCCTGGAGGTAAGTCTTCAACTGTCTAAGTTTTATTGAGTTCAAATGCCTTAATTTCTTTTTCCATCTCCTCTCTCCATTTTTTCATCCTTCACCGCTTCATGGAAAAACCTAGGCACAACAACCTTTGTAATGGCAGTAAGAAAGATTCTATGCGCATTAGAAAAATTTGCACAAGCAACATAATTTGCTATGGGATAAGGCTTACCTGAGGAGACATTTTGCAATGGGTTGATGGAAGCGGAGTCTTTGGGCTGAGCTGTATAACACACATAATCTTGAAGATGGCTTGGAGCCCTTCTTGCATATTGAGTTCGGCCTAAAGCTTCCTCAATTGGTGCTAGTCTGCTTCCCTTATCGATGGACACAGTTAATGGTTTTGACGGATTTACCACACTCTACCCATGGGAATCATCCACTACCTCGGCTGGGCTTTGTTGTCCAGTATTACCATTCGCCTAGATCTCAGCTGAGTTCTGCTGAGATAGGCCGAACTCAGTAAGCCCGTCATTAGCATTTGGCACGCTATCAATAGCAGGCCCAGCCTCACCATTTGTCATGTTATCGCTAACACCAGCTGCAGAATTATCTCCAAAAGTTCTCCAAACTTCACTTCCTTTATTGTTTGATTCATTATGTGTAGAATAAGGAAACATTTCCTCGTAAAAAACTACATCTCTACTCACCAATATTTCTCCAGTTTCTAAATCATATACCTTCCATCTCTTTTTACCAAATGGATAACCCACAAACATGCATTTTCTGCTTCAAGATGCAAATTTGTCCTTTTGACTTAGGCGTTAATAAACATAGCACAAGCATCCAAAGATTTTCACATGATCATATGTGGGATTAACCTTGAATAAAATTTCATATGGAGTTTTTACTCTCAAAATTGAAGTAGGAGTCCTATTAATTAGGTAAGCAGCCGTCAGACCACATTCTCCTAAAACATCCAAAGGAAGATTGGCCTAAAATCGAAGGGCCATGGCCACATTTAAAATATGTCGATGTTTTCTTGCAACTCTACCATTCTTCTAAGGGGTATCAACACAAAGAGGGGTATCGACACAACTTGTTTGGTGTATTATACACTATTCTCCATAAAAATTCGTCATGGGTCTTGAAGTGGATTCACTTCTATTGTCACTCTGTATTATTTTAACAGTGACATCAAAGAGAGTTTTCATCATACTACAAAAATTCTTGACCAACTGTGATGCTTCACTTTTCTCTTTCATTAAATATACCCAAGTACCCCTACTAGCATCATCAACAATAGATAAAAATTAATGTGCTTCAGTCAAGGGCACAGTTTGATAAGCACCCCAAATATCATAGTGAATTAAATTAAAGCAATTTGTAGCTTTGGTTTCTCTAATATAAAAGGACAAGCGAGTCTGTTTTTCTCAAAAGCACACATCACACTTATCACAATGATCTTTATCATAACTCCCTATATTATTAGAAAATAAGGATATATCTTGATCAAAGGATAACTAAGCCTACGATGCCAAAGATCCCTTGTGGTGACACGATTCACTGAAACTGCTTCTGGTTGAACATCTTTGAAGAAAAAGACCCCACTTCTTTGTTCACCCACTCCAATCGACCTCCTCATAGAATGGTCTTGTATCACACATAGCTTATGAGAAAAGGTTACTGTGCAAAATAATTCATTCACAAGTTGCGCAATAGATATTAAATTGCAGTTTAATCCAGAACATATAACACATCATAGAGGATAATTTTTGCGTTCAATTGCACCGTTCCTCTTTTACTAGAAACACTGTTTTGACCGTTAGGCATGCCTACCAAGGTTGGATGAGTGTCATAAACATTGCTTAATTTTCCAATATCACCTGTCATGTGATAGGAAGCTCCACTATCCAACAACCAGTCATCTTTACCTGATAATTTTTCACAACCTGTTTTTGGAACATCAATGAAACTAAGAAGTTTTTCGACTTAATTAGGTGAAAGCCTGGAATCACGAGCGCCTACCTTCCCTTTTCGGCTGTCTAGGTTCGTCGACTGTAGCCTAGGCAGCGTAAGCTACTGCACCTCCTCTTCCGCGTCTAGGACCTCCGCATCAGCCACGTCCACCTCGGCTTCTTCCATGTCCACAACCATTGCCTCGTGTCGACCATCCCACAGGATATCCAATGAGCTCAAAGCAATTTGGTTACTCATGCCCAATTTTCCCATAGTGTTTACAGGTAGGACGATCCGAAATTTGTATCGTCTTAAAAGTATTGACAGCAAACATGTTCGCCATTTCTGACTTGCTTTCACGTTGAATCATCATCCGTTTATGATTCTTTTTTGCATCACCATATTGAAGATTTTATCAAGGTTAGGGAGGGGCTCTTGTGCAAGGATTTGGCTATGAATTTGTGAGAATTGATAATCATTTACCCCCATCAAAAATTGATGTGACTTGTCGTCTTCATACATGTTCACTATCTTTGGTGCCGCTCCACACTTGCATCCTTTACACATACAAAACAAGACCTTGTCGTGGTTATTCAGTTCATTCCACAAGTTCACCAACTTGTTGTAAAACTCCCCAACATTAAGAGTCCTTTGTTTGCAATTTACAATTCCTGCCTCAAGCTGGTGTATTTTCGGTGCATTAGCAACTGAATATCTTTTCTTTAGGTCTTTCCACATATCAAATGCAGTTTCTGTATAGGCTACGCTCATGCAAAGCTCTGGATTGATTATGTTGAGAAGCCATGAGCATGGCATAGAGTTTGCCATATCCCATGCATCTGCTTCAGAAAAATCTTGATCTTTTGCTTCTTCGGGCTACTTTAGAGTTCCTTCACTAAACCCTAATTTATTTTTTCCCTTCAACGCAGTCCGAACAGCTCTTTCCCACAAATTGTAATTCTTTCCATCAAACACCATTGCTGTTATCAACACTTCTGGACCTTCGCAAGGGTGTAAATAATCAAGTGAATGTGGTTCGATGACAAACTTGTTTTTCCCGACCATGAATATATTAACTATCTCTAAAAATTTGAATGTGATATTAGTGCTCTAATACCATGAGAAAAATCAGAAGCAAGATGAGAAATAACAAGCAAGAAAATGTGGGAAAATTTTATCTTTCATTAATGATGGCAACCGAAGAATATATACATCCTAGGAAGCTAAGAAACCGTGTGTTTAGCATATCTTGTGGCTTAAGACTTTTACACAAAAAAGGGAAAACCATCTAAAAAATAGGATACTAAAATATACATTTATAGACAAACCATGCTATTTGTTTCTTAATGTGTATTGACTTCTGTTTACTAATTAGAAGAGGGGTGAGAGTATCAAAGTGTAGTGAGCTTTATATTTACCCAAATTGACAAACAACTTGGGTAGTGAAGATGAAGGCCATATCATCAAACCCAGAGAGGTCCAGTACCTAACCCCCCTTCGGCGAAAACCTGAAAACCCTGATCTCCCACCAAGGAATGATCAACGGGATTTCAAGACCCTCTAAGAACTCACTCCACTCTAGCACCCCCCAAGGCGCCTAGTTGGGGTCTCACACTCAAGTGCAGATCGGGTAGGCTGCAGTGGTGTAGATTTTTTACTTTAATAGAAGGCATTATGCACTTCAGGTGCCATATTGCAAAGAAAAATAAAAAGTTAGGAAATCGTATAAAAAAAAGAATTAACAATAAGAAAGTGGAAAATGACTACAATACCCAAAGCAGGAGGGGATGCCCCTACAAAGAGTACACTAGTGGTCCTTTTTCGTGTCATCGACACCCATGATGGTCTCAGTTGATGCCATGGGAATGGGAGGCTCTTTGAAAAGCAACTGTCCAACAGAGGAGGCCACGCATGCCAAACCCTGCTTACTTTGGAAGAGGAAATGGTGTAGCAAGTACAAGATGTAGGCATGTTCGACCTCTAAGCTGAAATACTACCCCTAGTGGTCCATTATGAAACAGCTTGCCACCTAGGAGAGATTAATGGTGTTTTCGCCAAACACTTTATCATGTCACCTGAAGAAGGACTGAGAGTCTTTCGGCTAGGAGTCCTTTAGTTAGGGCACAACGAGTTGTCCCTTCCTTACAAAGAAGCCCAAGATGATTTCAAACACCTCAATCATGGGATATATATTCCCTGTTTGTTAAGTGAAAAACATGAAGATTGCTGAACCATTTACACTCTGCCACTTCAACAATCCATCATCTATTTAACATGTTCAAGACAATGGAAGCATTCAGTCCGTAATGCTTTAACATGCTAATGTGAGCCTTACTTACGTTGTGGCCCAGAGAGTCAAAGATAGCAATGAAGAGGCCATGAGGGATTGGAGCGGTAGATTAAGAGTATTTCATGCTTTGAGGAGCTAGAAAACAATGTAAAAATGCCACAAATAGCTCGAATTTAAAGACCATCAGTCGAAAAACATAACTTAACTAGTCGGCATAAACTGTCCCGCTGCTAGGGACCGACAACATAACTTGAGTCATGCTACTGAGTCAAGAGATCCCCAACTAACACGATCCTCTTTCCTTTTTACTTCTAGCTCCAATATTTCGGGACATTTAACAGGGCCGCAAGCGCACGGTGACGTTATAGCAAATCAAGGTCGTCTGCCATAAGGACTAGGTTGATCTATTAAGCTTTATTCCCTCAAGATAGGCTAAGCAAAGTAAAATTTAAGAGTGAAACTAAACTAATTTATTATCTAATCTAATGAATAAATAATCAAGGAATTATACAAAACTAACAATCTCTCAGTTCATGTGTTAATCAAATATTTCTTCCTCAATAGATTATTTTAAAACCAACAATTGAAGTATTATAACCCTCTTTCAAGGTGAAGTGAAATACCTAAATCTAACCAATTACCATTTCAGGGGCTCTCGATTTGTTCAGAATCATTAAGCATGCGATTATCATATTGTGGTTTCTCAATTAGTATGACTTTCTCAGGACTCCACACATTCAATTCAAATCCTAGTTAGTATTGAATTCCACATTTCAATTCTTCATCCAACACCCAAAACATCTAGGATCCAATAAAACAATCCAACAAGTCCAAAATAGTCAAAGAGATTAACACTAGATCAAGAACATGACCAGTATTTGCATAATCCAAAATCAAAACAACAAAAGATAATTAGAATTTCAAAACATAAATCCAAAGATAATGAGAAAAGAGAAGAGAAAAGAAAAGAAATGCTTAGCCAATTAACGCGCTTGAATTTGTCGATTGCGAACATGACATGGAATCCTTACAAATCTTCACTTCAATTCTCTTTGTCTTCATCTAATCTATCTAAAATCATAATTTGGATATAATAGAAAGGAATATGGAGATGGAATGATAGGTTGATCAAATGAGGTTGAAAACAACCCTTTTTATAGCTAAACCGCTTGGAAGTCAAACAGTCGCAAGAAAACATGGAATTAAAACTGCTTGGAAGTCAAACAGTCACGAGAAAACAAACAGGCATGACGGAAAGGGGTCCACCACAGGCCACCAGCACCACCACGGACCATCCGTGGTGAGCTATGTTTCGACATTCTTTTGTTCTTTCTACCTTCCACGGGCATAATGACTTGGGGGTGTTCGTGGGGGTTTAAGTTAAACTCATTTAGGGGTTAAATCTGGGGTAAAATGGTCCGAAAACTTGAAAAACATAGACAAGAAGCATACCCGAGTGAAAAATAGAAAAATGAGTGTATAACATAGCATATAACACATAAGTCTCCCTAAAAATGGTACAAAATGATCTCAAAATAGAGTGCACTTTAAGGACTTATCAAACTCCCCCATATTTAAACCGTTGCTTGTCCTTAAGCAAACAGTATATAAAATCGATAAGGGGAGATGCATCTAGGATGCAAATACATAACAACCTCGTTAAAGTGGGCAAGTCATAGCATATCATAAGCAAGAATATCAATCAATGACAACCTCAAATAGTGCATAATACATTTCAAAATCAAGATTAGGTGAATGTTTTCAAAGAAATATAAGACCACAAGCTTGATATCCAACTTGATCACCCCTAAGTAACCATAGAGCACATCATGCAAGCACATGAGATTGTATAGCTAAATAGACTGGTAGAACCTCACTTTTTGAAAATGTGAATTACTCCCACTCATATGTTTGAAATATGGTATAGGTTGACTCAAGACTCATTCCAAAGATGCAATCTACGATATGCTTGCAAAGACTCTCAAATTGTCCACTAGTAAAAATTCAATTTGCATAAGACAATCAAGAAGACTTTATATGGGTTGTAATGTGGGTTAGAAGGGTTAAGGGAAATGAGTAGACAAATGCATTTGGGTAATGTGGAGCTAGGTAGCCAAACAACTAGGGAGCAACCAACAAGGCACCAAAAAACCATGAAAATCACTAAGACTCCAAACCTCAAAATGCAATGAACTTGCCCTAATGAATCATGTAGGAAATGAGTTGACAAAGAAGGAACTCAAGCTACTTACATGTCCAATGCTAATAACTTAGTTTTTTTCTGTTTTTTTTTTCTTGTCTTTTCTCTTTGGTTTTTCAACATGATTTTTTTCTTCTTTTTTTATTCTTCTTTGGGAAATGAAATGAAAATTTCAATTATTGAAAGGCATAGGGTCACAAACTATCAACTCACAACATAATACATATACATAACCCAAACAAGAGGGAATAAAAACAAATGCTCAATGCCATCAATCCCTCAACAAACTAACATAACAAAGCCACCTGAAACTCAATTATCTCAAAAACCACCCACTATATAGATGAAGTAATGCTCCATAGACTTGGCTTAAAGGTTAGAAATATGTGTTTGGCTAAGGGCTAATATGAAGTGTTCACAACAAAGACAGATATAAGCTCAAAGGGGCTAACAAAGGGAATAAACATGTAACACAAGGGTAGGCTATTTGGCTATGTGGCTAAAATGTTCAAAGAAAGAAATGCCTAAATCATATCATCAACTATGAACATGCTAATGTGGTTTTGAGCAAGAGTGAAGGCAAGTTCTAGAGATGCAACAGGAAAGAGTCATACAGATGAAAGAAACGTGAGACTAAATATAATGAATTAGTCCAAACAAGGCTCAAAATCTCACGGGACCTCTACCAAAGTCTCATTAAGCTCATATTATGACTCTCATGTACCAACATTAGTGCTAACGATTCCAAGGGATAAAATAGTTCTCAATCAAGACAAGGGCCAAAACAAGAAATATTCATAAATTTTAGCACCAAAAGGGAATTACACATCAAAAGTTGCTCAAGCTCATGAAAGCTATTTTACCTAACAAAAATATCATTGGAGGTTATCTTAAACCAATCCTCACCATCTCTACATGCAATCCTATATGCAAATATAAAAATCAACTAAATGCAACACACTAATACAAACAAAAAGAAACCTAAAACTATATACTCCAACATGTATGCAAGCTAATAACTGAAATAGAAAACATAGAAATTACTCCTCCTAGGCTTAGATAAAGCATTATTATTCAAAGGAAAGAAAGTAGGAGAAGGGAAAGGGAAAACAAAAGAGATGTCACCAGGTTAGGTGCTAAGCGCACCTAAGCTAAGGCCTCCTCGCAAACGGGGCACATGGAGCATCAGCCACTCCATCACATCTTCAAGACTTGACTCACCACATTAGACTCCGTCAACGCACGTAGAAGCTTGTCAAATGCCACAACATGGGATTCACAAGCATGGCAGTGAGAGAGCATCAAGATAAGAACATTGAAGAAAGTTAGTGCTCTCCTCATCAAACCAATTACAATAGAAAAATCAAAACAGAAATCAAAGAAAGTATTCCACATAATTTTTCTAGGCTCATCCACTAGGTACATGTAATATGGGTCAAGGGATGCATTATACCCACTAAAGTAACCTAGGGACATAAAATTATCAATATTCCCACCAAGCATACTAAACATATTATCCTCATAGCCCAAATCATTATTAGCATAAAAAATCATAGGATTTTCAGTGGGCGTGTCAATGTAATACTCAGCAGAAGGAGATGGTAATGAACAAATAGGTGAAACATGGGAATGATAAAGGGATTAGGAAGAACATCATCACAACTAAGGCCAGGAGACTCCTCATGCATAAACACATCATGTGCCTCCAAAAGAGTCTTATCTAGATCATACACCTCATCTAAAATATCTTTCGACTTAAAACATGCATCGATAACATCAAACCTAGTAGTAAACCCAAATGGCTCACCCGCCTCGAGCCCCATGCACTGAGCTAAAGGAAAGGATGAATTATGTAAGGTTAGGACAACGTCAGTATTGTCCTAGTATGAAACAAAGTTAGGTTGTGCATAACATGCGTAATAAGCACACAAATTAGTTTCATGGTCAGAAGAATTACACAAGTAACACCAAAAAAGGGCATAATAAGATCTAGAATAGAATGCACAAGGATCAGGGAATGAATAGCCAAAAACACAACTAGCCTTCTCCAACTCGAATGAATCCCAAGCAATCCACTCAAGCAAATACCATGCCTCATCAATGCTTCTACCATGAAAACCACAATACCCTAAAAGAGCATGACTTTCACTACTCACACCCTCATCAACAATGTCTAAAATTTCCCATTGACCCACACAATAATCGCATTGAACAAGAAAGACATTTAAACGCTTAAAATGCCTCCAAAATAATTCATGCTTGAGGGAAATGAAACATTGCCATTGTTGTTCCTCAAAATTTTTTATTTTTTTCTAGTTTTTTTATTTTTTTGATTTTTTTTTTCAAATAAAAATAAAATGCTTAATCTAACCTATCAAGAAAAACCCAATATTCGACACTAATCCTCGACAACTGTGCCAAAAATTTGATAGAGCCACAACGCACGGTAGCATTGTAGCAAATTAAGGTCGTCTTCCACAAGGACTAGGTTGATCTATTAGGCTTTATCCCCTCAAGATAGGCTAAGCAAATTAAAATTTGAGATTGAAACTAAACTAATCTATTATCCAATATAATGAATAAATAAACAAGAATTATACAAAACTAGCAAGCTCTCAATTCATCTATCAATCAAGCATTTCTTCCTCAATAGATTATTTTAAAACTGATAATCGAAATATCACAACCTCTTTCAAGGTGAAGTGAAATAGCTAAATCTAACCAATTACCATTTCTCAAAGGCTCTCGATTTGTTTAGGATCATTAAGCATGCAATTATCATATTGTGGTTTCTCAATTAGTGTGACTTTCTCAAGACTCCACATAATCAAGTCAAATCCTAGAGTTCTAGTATTGAATTTCACCTTTCAGTTCTTCATCCAACACCCAAAACATGCAAGGAGGTGATCAAATTTCTTGCAAGACAATAAACATTTAGATCCAATAAAACAACTAACAATTCCAAAATACTCAAAGAGATTAACACTAGATCAAGAACATAACTAGTATTTGCATAAATCCAAAATCAAAACAGCAAAAGATAATCAGAATTTCAAAACATAAATCCAAAGACAATGAGTGAACAGAAGAGAAGAGAAAAGAAATGCTCAGCCAATTAGCGCGCTTGAATTCGTCGATTGCAAACCCAGCATGGAATCCTTGCAAATCTTCACTTCAATTCTCTCTCTCTTCATCTAATCTATCTAAAATCATAATCTAGATAGAATAGAATGAATTATGGAGATGGAATGATGGGTTGATAAAATGAGGCTGAAAACTGTCATTTTTATAGCGAAACCGCCTGAAGGTGGAACAGCCACAAGAAAACATGGAATTAAAACTGCCTGGAAGTTGAACAGCCACGAGAAAACAAACAGGCACTAGGGAAAGAGGTCCACCATGGATCATGGGCACCACCACAGATCATCTGTGGTGAGCTCTGTTTCGACATTCTTTCTTGCTTTCTTCATTCCATGGGCATAGTAACTTGGGGGAGTTCGTGGGGGGTCAAGTTACACTCCTTTAGGGTCAAATTTGGGATAAAATGGTCCTGAAACCTGCAAAATATAGAAAAGAACCATACCCAAGTGTAAAATAAAAATAGGAGTACATAATATAGCATCAAACACATAATTCTCCCTATAAATGGTACAAAATGACCTCAAAATATAGGGCACTTTAAGGACTTATCAATGTTCACTTCTGAAAGTCGAATTTCCACCTAATTTTTGAAAAAATTTCTTGTCCAAGTAATAAAGATTTCGTCCCTCCCATTCTTTTTTGTTTTCTTTTTTCGTTTTTCAATTTCGCTCCTAAATCATTTTCATTTAAAAAAATTCGACATTAAAAAAATAAGGGAAAAGGCTTATCAAAATTCAATTATGAACTTTTGCTTTCTTTATGTTTTTTCTCATGAAAATTTTTTGAATTTTGAAAAATTTGGACTCTTTTATTGGTCCACTCGACCTCACACTTACTATTAGAGCTCTGATATCGAGCAAAATTTTAATTCTAAGTGCAAACACTTAAAGCACAAATGCTGTAACATTGAGCCTAATCATGAGTCATGATAATGTGGAAAAAGCAACAAGCCAAAAGAAAAAGGAGTGCAACCATAATCACAAAGTGTGCACGAAAAAGAGCATTGCCCAAAGGCAAACATAAATTATCTATATGTTCAGACAAGATATTTTTTTTAAAAAGGACGTTCCCTTACTAATCCTAATCCCTATCCTCATCCTCAGGAGACTCTTCCATGATTTGAATACCAGGCGGTGATGGAAAAATCAGAGAAATTGGAGCCTAGCATATGAGGGTCCGCTGAGTGCCATAAAGACTAGAAACTGAATGTAGGATGTTTGGGAACACTAGGCCATGAGTGCCATGGGATCTCAAAGTGGTTAGGAAATGGTGGATAACCAGGTCCTTGCTAGAACCTCATGTCACGGTAAATGACATAGCTCAGTAGTAGTGGAGGCTGAGAAGATGCTGCAATTCTAAGGTACATACCTATGTACCATACTCAGGTATATACCTATATGAGACATATCATATAATTAAGCTAAGCCCCTATTTTATTTCCTCCGACCCAACAAGTATTTTTGTAATTCTCTCAGCTCAACCTACTAAAAAAAGATACATTCCATGGAACAAAAGGTACACTGTAGCTAGAAAAAGATACACTACAGGCAAGAAAAGATACATTGTAGGAAACAAAGGGTATACTATAGGAAGAAAAAGGTACACTGTAGAATAGAAACGATACACTACTGTAGGAAAAAAATATACACTGCAACATATCGAGCACACGTCCACTACACGACTTCAGGGTGTGTACCATGCTAGATATATACGTTTGTATCTAAGAACTTTCTGAGAAGATGAGTCTTCCCCACTTGGCATTCCATAAGGGAAATTGCCTATACCCCATGGAGCAAGTGGTCCCTACTGCCAGTCTTAAATGAGCCTAACTTTGTTTCCCTACCCTATGAGTTATGAGTACTACCCTTTGGGATAGCGGCACCTCAGGGGAAGTCAAGGAGTCCCCAAAGTAGGAACTGTCACTGTAGCTTACCCCGAAGCGCCGGAAGGAGGCTACGATCCTTGAGTAGGAGAGCCCTCCCAGCAAATGCATTGAGAAGAACCCTGTGGCATACATTGAATTAACGAAAAAGAGAAATCAACCTTGAAAAATGTGAAAGAAAAGCTTAGGTTGGCTAATTATGGCCCAATCATATCATCCGCTCGACGACAGCTACACCTTGGCTTGATATGATGAATAGTAGCTTTGAATCTAGCCAGTACTTAGATCACCATTATGCTTCGTCCCTATTAAACTTGCAAAGGAAATAGGAAATGGTAAGCAAAGAAATAAGCAATAGGAAATACCTAATGGTATGGGAAAAGGGGCTAACCCCTACCAATTTGGGGGAATGTTCTGCAACTCAAGGATGGTGGCATCCTTGACCTCCTCAATTTAACCAGACATGAAGGTCTCCCCTCATTTGGCTCTCTGCAGGAGAATCTCCACTCATTTTTTCCCTTGATATCCTCCTTTACAACATCATAGGGGTTTATAAGAGACCCTATAGGCTTGCTTGGAACTGGTGCTATATAATACCTTTTGGCTGAATTCTACTTGTCTAGTTGCTAGACTTACTATAATAGTCCACCTAGTTTTTCTTATTGAAATTATTACTCTTCATTCTCCCATGCTATAGCAATCGAGCACCCCAAAGGCATCAGTGTACCTTACCTCGGCACTCATCATTAGGACATCCTCAGAGGTACTACAAAATGCAAGCCATCACAAAATGAGAATTTGTGAAAAGAAAGAAAGATAAAAATAAGCAAACTAGGGGCTTATGTTTGAAGCAAAAGGAGGCCTCAGGTGCTTAGGAATGAACCTGTCGTATTCTCCCTCCTTCAGGTGGTAAGCACAATCCTCCACACCTAAGTACTCATCAATCTACTCCAAGGTAAGGAAGGATGTAAAGATGGTCCATGGATATGGAGGCTTCGGCCTATGAAGTGCCACTGTGCTGAGGATAGTTCGCATGCTCACCAAGGTACCAAATGTACCCAAAGGCCCCTCAATGATAACTTTCTGATAAGAGAGAGCTTAGGGCTTTCCAAGGGAAGCAGGGCCACTCCCAGCATCCACCCAAGGATTTGAGATCAATGGAAGCAAAATAGCAAGTCAAAACTTGAATAATTCAAAGAGCAAAGACATTGAAACAACAAAGTGAAGGGAGATGTGCATACATCCTCAATGGTTTGGCCATTTAAGGCCATCCTAAAATTGTTAATATCCTTTAAAGTGGAAACCTCACTCTTGCGGTTACTCTAAGCCCACCTTGTCATGAAAGACACTTATCTATTTTCTTTGGTATTAGGAGCAATCTTGGAGATGTGCTCCAGAAACCAAGGGTGCAAAAGGAAAAAAAAAAGTTAGAGTAGTAGGCTAAAGCACTCCAATGCATGAACCAAATGAGTAAGTAAAGATTACCTTAAGCACCGTCTAAGAACTCTCCAAGGTCATCACGAGAAAGTTATCCCTATCTTCCCACAAGTTGATCCCATATGCTTGAGGAGGGTAACAAAACTTGCATTGCCCCAATCATAATTACCCACTATGGTAATGTCCTCTTAGACTGTCATCCATTGAAGATGGCTTTGGTGGCCCTTATCCATGAAAATGGTGCAACCGAGTAATACACCATAAAAAAGTGAAAAATCTACTCATAAGAGAGCTACCCAAAGAAATTTTTCATAACCTCTTTGATTAGAGCACTAGATGGAGTCAAACTTGAGTGGTCATCTTTCAAATGAGGGCCCGAACAGCTCAACATGTCCTTCCCTTTTTAGTGTGGAGTCTGAGTCGTACCTTAGGGAGTTCAACCTAAGGGGAACCCCGACCAGTATATAGAAATTTGTATGGGTGTTCATCATCTCACCCAAGGGAAAGCTCAAGTGTTGGTATTATCCCAAAACATCTCAATGATCTGTTACCTTCTAGAGTCCATAATTCTTAGTCAGTAGGTTGAAATTAGCATGTCTTACCATTGTCACAGTGGCAGGAAATGAGCCATGTGGGAAACCATTGGCCAAATAAAGATAATAAATCCTTGTTAATGATCCCCAAATGATTGAAGAAGTTTAATCTTCAAAAAAGCCAAGAAAGAAAACCCAAAATCTTCCAATTATTTGAATCAAACTTGAGAGCAATAAACCAAATAGATAAATCGAAAAGGATATATCTAAGATAAAGGCTAAGCCACCACTAGATTAATCAATCTACCCTTCAACCTTCTAAAGCCAAACCACTAAAGGTTGAATTAAAGGAAAGACTCAATTTCATCACTCTACTAGAGAAATAAAGAAAGATGAGATTTTTTGATATACTATGCATGAAGCTTTCATTTCATTAATTCAAGTATGAGAAAAATTACTAGAATCAAGCAAATAAATAGAAGAGTAACCCCTTCCGTAAGCCATGCACTAACCAATAGCATTACAAGAAAATGAACCAATGGAATCCTAACTAGTGGCATAATTTTGAAGGGAATCACAAGAATATAAGCTGAGCTGAATTGGCTGCATTAGTGATAGATTGGATCAATCATCATTACCTCAAATGGATGATTCATAGGGAAATTTTTTTGTGGGTGGCCTCAAGAAGAATCCACCATTCTTCTAAGAAATATCAACTCCTATTCATCCAATTGTTAGTCCAATTAATTCCTTAACAACAAAAGTGTAATTCCAGACTCTGCACTGACCCTTTCCCGATTTATATTCCATGTCTTCCTCAATGCTTGGAATCTAAAGATGTTATACAGTTTGATAGAAGCTAGACATCTAGCTATCTATATATGTAATTTGTTCAAATTGGAGCTAGTTTGTCCTTCTAAAATGTAGATAGAATTTAGGTAAGATGTTCTACCTAGAAAATGAAAATAAGCTAATGAAGTGGGTTTGGAGAATAAAGTAGGTAAGATCCTTATTTAAGGCTACGAAATTCCCAACCACTTTTCTTGAGCTTAATTATGCTCCTTCAAGGGTCACAAGTCAGTATTGACCTCGATGGACCAAGTCCTTGACCCCACTACCAAGAGTCAACGTTGCTCCCATTTGATTCATAGCCATTTTGCTTGGAGGAGTAAATCAATCCTTGGGGTTTGCTCCGCATGAACCTCCTCCTTTTAAAGAGTATTTGACCTTAGATCCTTGCACTTATAATCCAAGTATACCAATCTTGATAACTTGTTGCACTCATTGAGTTTTAGAAAGCTTATTGTGCTAAGAGTACCACCTTTTTTGATCATATATGAAATGTTGAAGGGTTTAGGAGGCATTCTAATATGATGAAAGATCTTTCCAACATTTACAAGCCTATTGAAAATTTCAATATACTAATCACAATTCATCTCAAAGGAGATTCTCTTATCATTCACAAGTTTGACTTATGGAGGCTCACTTTCAAGGGGTAAATGACAATATCCAATGGACAAAACAACATGAGAGGCTTTGTCCCAAAATTGGTCAATGGAGAATGGAAGCATATTATCAAAATCATTCAAGGTTAATTAATGCATGGGATATAGGGGTTTTAATTCCTCACTTGTGTTTGGTTCAACCAAGAGTAAGACAATTAGAGGCTTGCTTTTCTCACATCCCTCCCTTGGTTTGTATTTACGAGGTAGGGATAAAGAAGCAAATGTTAATGCTTGCCCTTGGTGTTTGGGCTATTTAGGGTCCTTTGTGGTCTAAATGAAGAGATATAGAGAGGGAGATCTAAAGGTAAAAAATAGTAAAGAAAATGAAAGAAGAAAATCAAAACACAAAGATTAAAGGTTCTGAAGCTTACCTAATAAGAAGGCTCTTTTTGCTCTGATACCAATTGAACCACGTAAGAAAACCATTGGCCAAATAAAGGCAATCAATCCTGGTTGATGAGCCCTAAATGATTGAAGAAGTTCAATCTTCCAAAAATAACCCAAGAGAGAGAAAACCCCAAATCTTCCAATTGTTTGGATCAAGCTTGAGAACAATAAACCAAATAGATAAATCAAAAGGGATATATCTAGGATAAAGGTTAAACCACCACCTAGATTAATCAACCCACCTTTCATCCTTCTAAAGCCAAACCATCAAAGGTTGAACTAAAGGGAAGACTCAGTCTCACCACTCTACTACAGAGATAAAGAAATATGAGATTTTTCGAGGAGATACTAAGCATCAAGCTTTCATTCTATTAATTCTAGCCTGAGAAATATTACAAGGATCAAGCAAATAAATAGAATAGTAACCCCTTCCCCAAGCCATGTACTAATCAATAGGATTACTAGAAAATTAACCAATGAAATCCTAACTAGTTGTACAATTTTGAAGGGAACCACAAGAATATAAGTTGAGTTGGAATTGGCTACATTAGTGCTAGATTGGATGAGTAATCCACTACCTCAAATGGATGATTCATGGGGGGGGTTGTTTTATGGGTGGCTTCTAAAAGAGCCCACCAGTTGTC
>JACYFF010030615.1:0-25445 GCA_017589665.1 Selenicereus undatus
TTATTATTATTATTATTATTATTATTATTATTATTATTATTATTATTGTTATTGTTATTATTATTATGGCTATTGTTTTTCACTTTAGCGAATCACTGTTATCCATCAAACTTTGGATTGTGATATGGTTTAAAGGCAGTTCATGAACTTGGTATCCCAATCATACAATCATCATTAGTGAAGGAAACCACATAAGCGTGTTATTTTAGTAATTCCAAATTCATAAAACTAATTGTTCCTTCCCATCTCCTTTAATAACAAAATCCTTAAATCTCCCCAACCCCACCCTTAGTTCAAAATTTTCAAATATTCAAGCCACTACATCTCCCTCCATTGTTCTCTCCACCATCCTCACTTGGAAATTAAATCTTACCATAAACTTATACAACAATATAATACATATGTTTATATCTCTTTATTTTCACTCAATTGTTACCAAGACTCACTTGAACATCATTAAAACAACAACCTTCACCCAATCATATAACCTTAAATCACCAACTCATAACAACCACACACCTAATATACAAAATTTGACCTCAATTCTTATTAATTTCATTCAAATGTTTCATTATAATTTACTTAAAACCACCAATTCAACCACCATCAAGCTTGTAGAGTTGTAGTTTATTCCAATTTCAACCTAAATAACCAAGCCTTGATCATCATATATTACACTTATTAACCTTACACATATATACACATATTCCTCTATTTAATCGTCAATGAACTCATTTAAATATTAATAGGTCACACAATGAACTTAAATATCATCTCAAGCCATAACCCTAATCCTTCAAGTTCATGGCCTCAACTCATCCACACAACTTGCATTTCACTTTAATCTTATTGTAATAGGAATTAACATCAACCCAACATCATCATAACAACCTATGATTCAAATATAATTCCCAACCATCACTCATCGCACTCTTCCTCCATTCACCCAACAAACAATTCAATCCAAATCCCCAAATAATTCAAAAAAATTTACAAATTCATACACACTAAAGAAAATTACATCATTTATTATCAAGACTCTAACATAAAAGATCAAAATTGAATCAAGTGGGAGTTAGGGTTTTACCTCCCAATCACTTGAATACACTCAAAGATGAGAGAGAAGTGGTCGGGGCCGGCGGCACTGGGTCGGACGACGGCAGGGGTAGGAATGGCAGTGACGAGGGGGTCGTTGGACAACGGTGGTCGACGGCAAGAGGGCGCCAGGCAACAGCAAAAACAGGGGAGGGGGTGTCGGGTACAGGGGATCGAAAGCAGGGGGGTTTGGGATTTTTGGTTGCTTTTATCTTGCCTTGGTTTGGTTTATCTAATTTAGTTAGCGATTAAACTCTTTTTCCTTTTTTTTCACCCTTTTTGTTTGATGACACATAGCCCAATTTCTAGATTTTTCATATATTTATCCAATCCCCTTGTATTTTATTTTATTCATTAGACACATATATGTATATTATAATTAAAACATTAGTTGGCTAAAATTAATAAATTTAAATTTCACATCTTTTGGATGTAAATTTGGGACAAAATAGTTTCGTTTTTAATTATTGAGCCACTCTTTTTATATACACATAGCTTTTATTATTAATTACTTGTTTACTTATTATTATCATCATCGTTTTTCATCTAGCCTTTGATAATCGGGCTAATTTTTATTGAAGGCATTCGGATATTTATTCGAACTCGAAGGAATTATTTAAGGAGCATTACAAGGTTCGTTTCGAGGCCACGTCGTCGTTTCAACCTGCAATGCACAATATATATACATATATACATTCAAAAAATGATAAATTGAGTTGCGGCGCCTAACTTGATTAATTTGTGATTAGAATAATTCAAGATAATTAGCATGAATCTTAGGTTCGGGCTATTATAGTTTTTAAATTTAGGGTCAATCGGACCAGTCTATCTGTAATTCTATAGTTCAAGGATAAGACTATTATATCAGACCTCTCACACCCTACCGGATGGTGGGATTTTTGGGGTATTGGATTTGGAACCTCATATCCTAGTTATATATTGATTCAATTTATCTTCCTATGTGACTTTATTCATTTTCTCATAGTTATTACTTAACGCTTGTATTTAATATACTTTATTAAAAATTACCAACAATAAGTGTTAACAATATTATAGCATACATTTAAAAAATTAATATAAAATACAACTATAATAAAATTTCATATATATTTTGTGGAAAATGTGATTTGTGATAAGATGAGTTTAAATTGCTGCTAATACATAATTTGTAGCGAATTATATTTGCTACAAAATATCATCTTTTTGTAGCAAATGGTGCTTTTTGGCAATATGAGATTTGTCGCAAATTGTGTGTTATTGTGGCAAGTAAAATGATTATGATAAAAGTTATACAAATTGTGGGAATTAAAAATTTGCCGCCAAAGTCTTTTGTAATGGACTTACTATGGCAATTTTTTAAGTTGCCATAAATAGGTTTTTGTAGCAAAATTTGAACATCTTGTGCGAATTTTGTGTGCTAAAAATTAGATTTTCTTATAGTGCATTTAGCCTTGTAATTCATCAAGGATAACGACATAGTCTGCAAGAAGACTACTTATTGCATTAGCATACGATGTGTAAATGCTCAAGGGGGTTCACCTGCTTATGGAGGACATCCATGCTGATGAATGCGAAACCCATATAAATGAACATCTCTTGTCCAAAAAAGATACAAAGACAGGGCTACTACTAGACTACAATGGAACAACACTGTTCTCGGTTCGCTCGGAAGTGTGAGAATAGTCAAGAGTGTAATCCAATACAACGCATGCCTCCATCACATCCATACACACTTATCTCCTCATGTTTCTATATGGGGCATTGACATAATAGGCAGGATTACACCCAAGGGGGCTAAGAGTCACAATTATATTCTAGTGGCCATTGATTGTTCCACCAACTAGGTGGAAGCAGCATCATATGCCACCCTTACATTTACACAGGTTAACGTTTCATGACAACCAACATTATTTTTTGTTGTAGAGTGCCACAATGACCTAATAAGTGACCGCGAGTCTCATTTCAAAGATGAAACTGAAAATCCACAATACTTATAGACCGCAAACAAATGGAGCAAAAACATTTTAAGTAAGATGATGGCAAATTAAAAAGATCGGCCAAATAAAGTCTCATTTACTGTATGGAGATACCAAACAACTATGAGGTTGTCCATGAGACCAACACCACCTCTTTTGTTTATGGAATGGAGGTGGTAATCCCATAGAAATTCCATCATTGCAGGTTGTCCTTGAAGGGAAAGTGTCTGATATCGATTGAATGAGTCTGACACAAAGGATCAATAGGCAATGACTAAAACATTGCAACAAAATCTAACTTTGTGGCTCCTTATTTTTCTACAATATGGTAGAGTTTTCATAAAAATGATTTTGTAAAATGATGAGCTTTAAATGTCTCAGATCAACCTGAAAAATTCAAATCCTATTAACATTGAATGCAACTATTATTCAAGCTAAGGTATTCAGGTCAAATTTTAATACATTTTATATGTAGCAAGTTGAAAGAGCTTGAGATGCTAATAGTTAAATCTACAACATTAAATAAAAGATCTAGATTCAGTTACGAATATGAGCCCCTTCCTTCCACCTGAGCAATGCAACAAAGTGTCAAAAATCACATATATGAATGAAAACTATTACTCACTGAATTTAAGAATTCATTATAAGTTTGGCTTCACTCATATTCGAATGCCAAGTGCAACTACTCCGCAAACAAAAGCTTGGACATTTGTGTTCTAAAAGACAAGAGCTTTCGGAGCCTAAATATATGTAAGCATACTTATTCTATGATTTGCTAGTTAGCATGTGCCTTGTCGATATAAAATCCTTAACGTTCAACAATCAGGTTGAGGATTTAAAATAAGGGAGGAGATTGTAGCAACTCACTTGTCGTGAGCCTTATGCTTATGATCTTATGATCTTTACTGAAGTTACTCTTGGCTTGATATTCAACATAATGTACCTTTATTTCCTATTAGCTATTATCTTTTTTAAATGAAAAGACACAGACAAAGGTAATGAACAAAAGGATTACTTTCTAAAATTTCATGAAAACATGTAGTTTCACATCCTTGGTTTGTGACTCAACTACAAAATAGCTGTTAATAGTTGCTTAAGACTGACAATATAATCCACTACAATTAAGCAAGTGGCAATACATCAGTCAAAACAAAGATCATATTGAAGGAAAAGGGAGCAACTTTAATTAAACTTAAACATCAAGTAGAAACCCTAAAGTCGTCTTCCAAGATCAAAAAAATCCAAAAGCTGAGGACAATGATAGGGTTGCGGCCAAATGTACCTGCAAAAGACTACAATTATTACGAACAACGACACTTACTCAAGCCATGGAGTACCAAAAAGTGGTTAAACACAAATGCTGACGTTTAGATGCATTTTTCTTACATAGTTAAGCCTTTAGGCTAAGCATTCAAGTAACCTAGTGCACAAATTAGTATTAAATCCACAAAGAATTAGTAGTAGCTTACCTGTTGGCTGTTAGTAACTTTGAAGTCATGTTCTCTACAACCCGTATCTGTGCATTCTTTATAAGTAAAAAGTGTACAGCTCAACTAATAAGTCAATTTTCTTGAACCAAATTGGAAAAGAAGTGCATGTAAGTATTTCACACATATGCTCAGTAGCATCCAAATAGTAGAAATGCATAACATTAATGATCATGTATAGGCATTGACAAATAAGGATTGAAGAGCTAGCCCTTAGGGTGTTAACTTCAGAGAACCCCTAAATTCAGATCAATATATTATCCCAATTTCTTATAGTTCGGATATCCAAATTAGATAGCCTATCTCCAAATACATTCATTTAGAGCATCACCCTGATCAAGGACTAATAAGTCTCCAAAACATGCCCAAAACTGGGGATCACATTCTGATAGTAGCCACCAAACTAATTAGAGTAATAGAAAGTTTGGCCCCTAGAAAATTTGGTTTGAAGGAAAAAAAGTGTGAAGGAAAAGAAATAGGGAGAAAGTCAGTTTTTTTTTTCTCTTATTTGAATAGAGAAAAAAAATCAAGAATTTGGATGAGATATTTGAATGTTGACAAATTACTTGAATCATGTTATATCATTTAAGCAGTATGAGGTTGGAGGCCGCTGGGAATTCTTTTGGGAATTTTTTACAAACTTTCCTCACAATTTTATGAGGAAAATTTTATCACTTGTTGCTAACAAGTTTTCTATCTAATTTTCCTCCATATTTTTTCTTTGTGATTTTCTCTAAACCAAACACAAGATAAAAAGTTACTTTTTCAAATTTTTTTCTTTCCACCAGATTTTCCAAGGTCCAAACGGAGCCTATAAGCCAAATCCAAATTGATGTCCAAAAGGTAGAATGCGAATGACTAGAATGGAACAACAGAAACCTAGATTCCAAAATAGAATTCAACAAAATCAACAGAAGCAGGAGATTCGGAACAGTGACGAAGGAAACACAAACAATGTGCAAGACGTGATAGGTACACACTAATCAAAGTCCAATTACTATTGACAGACTCACAATTGAAATGACAACCTCAAGAGCTCCACAACCATAATAATTATCAGCAGACTAAGGAATGATGAACTTCATTATTCGAATAATTGATATTTGACAATAAAATTGCCAAATGGACCAAGAGCCACTCTAAGAAGATTCGAGTTGACCAGAGAGAGATTAAGGTAATAGGAGTATACTAAGATAAACCTTGAGTTAGATGAGGGAAGGGGGGTCAGACAAAGACATAAGGAAGAACATGAAAAATTAAGATAGGTTGTTACCTATATAGAGCATCCACTGCAGGGATGAGGCAAATAGAGCTATTGTCAGCACCTTAGGTTAAGGGAAGTGATGTTGTGGTCATGACGGGTACAAAGCCTATATCATACTCATAAGAGTACATACTTTCACAAGCCACATTAGCATCACATATTAAAAGTTGTCTATATGACAAATACACTTCGGACAAATATCTATACGTGGCAAGTGGGAGTACATACTCCTAGAAGTATGATATATATTACCTGATGGGCAACATATTTTTCGAGTGAAGGGAATTCTGTGGGGCAAGAGCATTACTTCTTAAAAAATTTATGGAATATAAAAAGAAAATCAAAATGAAACAAAGAGGAGGATTTTTTAAAGTCAAACTTTTTTCGTCCTTCCCAAAACAAATTTTCTAACTTGATATACTTCATTTTTGTGGAAATATTGAAGAATTGCCACAATACACTCACATTATTATGGCGATTTTTATTTTGCCACAATTAAGTTCGTAGCTATTGTGGTAATGTTAAATTTGCCACAAAAAACTTGCTACAAAAAGTAAATTTTGTTGTAGTGAAAAAGGTTGCAAGTATTACATCACCTGTTAAAATACCAACAAAGAATGAAGAGAGCTTTCAACTACAAATTGTTTCCCTAAACCACTGTGGTGGGAAATGTAGTGGTAAATGCCGCATTCGGGTACCTGTTTTAGACCTAAGAATTAAATTCAGGTCTCATTAGACAAGTCTTTACTATGTAAAAGAGATCCTTTCAAGAGGGGTCATGAAATCAAAGGGCACAAAAAGGATGTAAATTTTCACAGCTCACTAGTCTAAACCGATGGAAGAAGTTTTACTTCTGAAGGAACAATAAAAAAAGAGTCAATAGGAAGAAGGCATAAAGCCTATTGTTGTTGAATCCCATCAGCATAAAAATATGTAGAGCTAGAACCTAATGACATGAAAAGTATTGCCACCAGCACCCGCTAGTGATCAGCCTCCACTTGTCCCAGTAGTGCTAGCCAATCTAGTTTTTCGAACACAAGAAAAGAAAATAGGAAAAAATTGAGAGATCATACAAACCGAAAAAGAAAGACAAGGACATGACTCTTTAATGCCCCTTAGGGCTCATCCAATCCAACATTATAAATAATCAAGAAAATAATCCAAGGATAGCAACAAAAAGAAAGGAATATTGAACGCTAATATACTATACTTTGGGGGTATTGGATGATAATACTCTTAACTTTGAACTTGGACGTCCGTACACCATACTATAGGTCTATTTAACGTTTATATACTAAGGCCAATTTTGAGGAGTTTTTAGTTGGTGATCTAAGTTTATATTTAACATATACAATTGTGTACACTTAGAAATTCTTACATTTTAAAAATATGCAATTGCATATGATTGTGAAATTGTTGCACTACATTGATGAAAATACATTCAAATTTTGCATTGGTATATAGGCTGTAAATAGGGCAACAGTATGATGCATGAACATCCAAGTTCAAAGTTGGGAGTATTATTATCCGACACCCTTGAAGCACAGTATATTATTGTCCAAAATCCCAAAAAAAAAGAAATTAAACAAAGAGTGTACAAAAGTGGAATAATATAACTCATTCATTTCTTTAAGCATAGGTTACAGGGGGGAAAATGAACATAAAAAATAATAATCTAATACCCAAAATGGCTTATTACATCACAAAAAAAAATTAAGGGAAAGGTCACTTCCCCTTCTTAGGAGTGGAACTATATGTCTCTTCATTATCAATCCTCTTTCACACCATGCAGTTCACATAGGAAGCCTCCTTATTTCAATGTTCATATTTCCTCTTCTTTCTTCTATCTGCTTGTCGGGTACATGGGCCGGCATTAGCCCAATCTAGCTCTTATCCACCCTTTTAGTGGCTGACTTCCTAGACTTGGGCAGCCAAACGGTTTGCCCCCACATTGCCTTCACAATAGAATGGCCTTGAGAGAAAGATAGGGGAGAAGTGAGAAAAATCAGAAGCAAGATGAGAAATAACAATTAAGAAATTGTGGGAAAATTCTGTATTTCATTAATGATGGCAACAAAAGAATATATACATCCCAGGAAGCTAACAAGCCATGTGTCTAGCGTGTCTTGCGACTGAAAACTTTCACAAAAAAAAGAAGGAAAACCACCCAAAAAATAGGATACTACAATATACACTTATAGACAAACTATGCTATTTGTTTCCTAACGTGTATTGACTTTTGTTTCCTAATACTCCCCTTAAGTGGAAGCGTGTGGATTCACAATGTCCAACTTGCATATAAGATATTGAAACTATTGCTTCCCTAAGGCCTTAGTGAAAATATCCACAAGTTGGTGCTTAGAAGGAAGATAATCGATTTCCAGTTCTCTAGAGAGTAAGCGTTCCCGAATAAAATGACAGTTTATCTCTATGTGTTTGGTTCTTTCATGGAAAACTGGATTCCGAGCAATATGTAATGTTGCCTAATTGTCACAGTAGAGCTCCATAGGCTTGTCTAGGAACACCCCAAGAGATGCTAGGAATGACTTGATCTAGATTAATTCACTTGTCACGGTTGCCATAGCACGATATTCAGCTTTTACTGAAGATCTAGACATTGTGCTTTGCTTCTTTGTTTTCCAGGAAACAAGAGACCCTCCAATAGTTACAAAATATCCCATGAGAGATCTCCTAGTAAGCGGACAAGCCCTCAAATCTGAATCATAGTGGGCATAAACTTGTAGATCAGAATCACTTAAAAATAAACCCTGTGCTGGGTTTCCTTTCAAATATCTCAAAACCCGCCGTGTAGCTTCTATATGTTCTTCCTTAGGTTCCTGCATAAACTGAGACAACACATTAACCACGTAGCATAACTCAGGACGAGTGATTGCAAGATAGATGAGGCATCCAATCAAACGCCTGTACCGTGTGGGATCTGCAAATTTTGGTCCATTAGCAAGTTTAAGCTTGTGATTTGGCTCCATTGGAAACTCTACTGGTTTTGAACCTAGTAATCCACATTCTTCAATAATTTTCAAAGTATACTTTCTTTGGCATAAGAACAGGCCTTTTGAGTTTCGTGCCACGTCAATTCCAAGAAAATATTTGAGGATCCCAAATCTTTAATATGAAAGTAAGAATTCAAGTATTCTTTAAAGTCTGAGCAGGGTTTGGAATCGTTTCCAGTAAGCACCAAATCATCAACATACACTAACAAGGCCACATAAACATCTTCCTTTTTATATGTGAATAAAGAGTAGTCTGTATAGGACCTTACAAACCCATACTCACATAGTTTGGATGAGAGTTTGGCAAACCATTGTTGTGTGCCTGTTTGAGTCCGTAGAGAGATTTTCGAATGTGACATACCTTGTTTGAACTAGGTGATCTTTATCTTGGAGGCATGGTCATATAAACTTCTTCTTCCAAGTCCCCATGCAAAAGGGTGTTGTTTACATCCATCTGATGTAGTTCCCAACCTTTTGCAACTGCAATTGCAAGAAAGCACCTCACACTAACCATTTTTGCCACTGGTGCGGAAGTCTCATGATAATCGAACCCTTCAATCTACTCATATCCTCGTATCACAAAACGCGCCTTGTAGCGTTCTATGGATCCATCTAACTGGTATTTAACCTTGTAAACCCATTTGTTATTTATGAGTTTCTTTCCTGGAGGTAAGTCTTCAACTGTCTAAGTTTTATTGAGTTCAAATGCCTTAATTTCTTTTTCCATCTCCTCTCTCCATTTTTTCATCCTTCACCGCTTCATGGAAAAACCTAGGCACAACAACCTTTGTAATGGCAGTAAGAAAGATTCTATGCGCATTAGAAAAATTTGCACAAGCAACATAATTTGCTATGGGATAAGGCTTACCTGAGGAGACATTTTGCAATGGGTTGATGGAAGCGGAGTCTTTGGGCTGAGCTGTATAACACACATAATCTTGAAGATGGCTTGGAGCCCTTCTTGCATATTGAGTTCGGCCTAAAGCTTCCTCAATTGGTGCTAGTCTGCTTCCCTTATCGATGGACACAGTTAATGGTTTTGACGGATTTACCACACTCTACCCATGGGAATCATCCACTACCTCGGCTGGGCTTTGTTGTCCAGTATTACCATTCGCCTAGATCTCAGCTGAGTTCTGCTGAGATAGGCCGAACTCAGTAAGCCCGTCATTAGCATTTGGCACGCTATCAATAGCAGGCCCAGCCTCACCATTTGTCATGTTATCGCTAACACCAGCTGCAGAATTATCTCCAAAAGTTCTCCAAACTTCACTTCCTTTATTGTTTGATTCATTATGTGTAGAATAAGGAAACATTTCCTCGTAAAAAACTACATCTCTACTCACCAATATTTCTCCAGTTTCTAAATCATATACCTTCCATCTCTTTTTACCAAATGGATAACCCACAAACATGCATTTTCTGCTTCAAGATGCAAATTTGTCCTTTTGACTTAGGCGTTAATAAACATAGCACAAGCATCCAAAGATTTTCACATGATCATATGTGGGATTAACCTTGAATAAAATTTCATATGGAGTTTTTACTCTCAAAATTGAAGTAGGAGTCCTATTAATTAGGTAAGCAGCCGTCAGACCACATTCTCCTAAAACATCCAAAGGAAGATTGGCCTAAAATCGAAGGGCCATGGCCACATTTAAAATATGTCGATGTTTTCTTGCAACTCTACCATTCTTCTAAGGGGTATCAACACAAAGAGGGGTATCGACACAACTTGTTTGGTGTATTATACACTATTCTCCATAAAAATTCGTCATGGGTCTTGAAGTGGATTCACTTCTATTGTCACTCTGTATTATTTTAACAGTGACATCAAAGAGAGTTTTCATCATACTACAAAAATTCTTGACCAACTGTGATGCTTCACTTTTCTCTTTCATTAAATATACCCAAGTACCCCTACTAGCATCATCAACAATAGATAAAAATTAATGTGCTTCAGTCAAGGGCACAGTTTGATAAGCACCCCAAATATCATAGTGAATTAAATTAAAGCAATTTGTAGCTTTGGTTTCTCTAATATAAAAGGACAAGCGAGTCTGTTTTTCTCAAAAGCACACATCACACTTATCACAATGATCTTTATCATAACTCCCTATATTATTAGAAAATAAGGATATATCTTGATCAAAGGATAACTAAGCCTACGATGCCAAAGATCCCTTGTGGTGACACGATTCACTGAAACTGCTTCTGGTTGAACATCTTTGAAGAAAAAGACCCCACTTCTTTGTTCACCCACTCCAATCGACCTCCTCATAGAATGGTCTTGTATCACACATAGCTTATGAGAAAAGGTTACTGTGCAAAATAATTCATTCACAAGTTGCGCAATAGATATTAAATTGCAGTTTAATCCAGAACATATAACACATCATAGAGGATAATTTTTGCGTTCAATTGCACCGTTCCTCTTTTACTAGAAACACTGTTTTGACCGTTAGGCATGCCTACCAAGGTTGGATGAGTGTCATAAACATTGCTTAATTTTCCAATATCACCTGTCATGTGATAGGAAGCTCCACTATCCAACAACCAGTCATCTTTACCTGATAATTTTTCACAACCTGTTTTTGGAACATCAATGAAACTAAGAAGTTTTTCGACTTAATTAGGTGAAAGCCTGGAATCACGAGCGCCTACCTTCCCTTTTCGGCTGTCTAGGTTCGTCGACTGTAGCCTAGGCAGCGTAAGCTACTGCACCTCCTCTTCCGCGTCTAGGACCTCCGCATCAGCCACGTCCACCTCGGCTTCTTCCATGTCCACAACCATTGCCTCGTGTCGACCATCCCACAGGATATCCAATGAGCTCAAAGCAATTTGGTTACTCATGCCCAATTTTCCCATAGTGTTTACAGGTAGGACGATCCGAAATTTGTATCGTCTTAAAAGTATTGACAGCAAACATGTTCGCCATTTCTGACTTGCTTTCACGTTGAATCATCATCCGTTTATGATTCTTTTTTGCATCACCATATTGAAGATTTTATCAAGGTTAGGGAGGGGCTCTTGTGCAAGGATTTGGCTATGAATTTGTGAGAATTGATAATCATTTACCCCCATCAAAAATTGATGTGACTTGTCGTCTTCATACATGTTCACTATCTTTGGTGCCGCTCCACACTTGCATCCTTTACACATACAAAACAAGACCTTGTCGTGGTTATTCAGTTCATTCCACAAGTTCACCAACTTGTTGTAAAACTCCCCAACATTAAGAGTCCTTTGTTTGCAATTTACAATTCCTGCCTCAAGCTGGTGTATTTTCGGTGCATTAGCAACTGAATATCTTTTCTTTAGGTCTTTCCACATATCAAATGCAGTTTCTGTATAGGCTACGCTCATGCAAAGCTCTGGATTGATTATGTTGAGAAGCCATGAGCATGGCATAGAGTTTGCCATATCCCATGCATCTGCTTCAGAAAAATCTTGATCTTTTGCTTCTTCGGGCTACTTTAGAGTTCCTTCACTAAACCCTAATTTATTTTTTCCCTTCAACGCAGTCCGAACAGCTCTTTCCCACAAATTGTAATTCTTTCCATCAAACACCATTGCTGTTATCAACACTTCTGGACCTTCGCAAGGGTGTAAATAATCAAGTGAATGTGGTTCGATGACAAACTTGTTTTTCCCGACCATGAATATATTAACTATCTCTAAAAATTTGAATGTGATATTAGTGCTCTAATACCATGAGAAAAATCAGAAGCAAGATGAGAAATAACAAGCAAGAAAATGTGGGAAAATTTTATCTTTCATTAATGATGGCAACCGAAGAATATATACATCCTAGGAAGCTAAGAAACCGTGTGTTTAGCATATCTTGTGGCTTAAGACTTTTACACAAAAAAGGGAAAACCATCTAAAAAATAGGATACTAAAATATACATTTATAGACAAACCATGCTATTTGTTTCTTAATGTGTATTGACTTCTGTTTACTAATTAGAAGAGGGGTGAGAGTATCAAAGTGTAGTGAGCTTTATATTTACCCAAATTGACAAACAACTTGGGTAGTGAAGATGAAGGCCATATCATCAAACCCAGAGAGGTCCAGTACCTAACCCCCCTTCGGCGAAAACCTGAAAACCCTGATCTCCCACCAAGGAATGATCAACGGGATTTCAAGACCCTCTAAGAACTCACTCCACTCTAGCACCCCCCAAGGCGCCTAGTTGGGGTCTCACACTCAAGTGCAGATCGGGTAGGCTGCAGTGGTGTAGATTTTTTACTTTAATAGAAGGCATTATGCACTTCAGGTGCCATATTGCAAAGAAAAATAAAAAGTTAGGAAATCGTATAAAAAAAAGAATTAACAATAAGAAAGTGGAAAATGACTACAATACCCAAAGCAGGAGGGGATGCCCCTACAAAGAGTACACTAGTGGTCCTTTTTCGTGTCATCGACACCCATGATGGTCTCAGTTGATGCCATGGGAATGGGAGGCTCTTTGAAAAGCAACTGTCCAACAGAGGAGGCCACGCATGCCAAACCCTGCTTACTTTGGAAGAGGAAATGGTGTAGCAAGTACAAGATGTAGGCATGTTCGACCTCTAAGCTGAAATACTACCCCTAGTGGTCCATTATGAAACAGCTTGCCACCTAGGAGAGATTAATGGTGTTTTCGCCAAACACTTTATCATGTCACCTGAAGAAGGACTGAGAGTCTTTCGGCTAGGAGTCCTTTAGTTAGGGCACAACGAGTTGTCCCTTCCTTACAAAGAAGCCCAAGATGATTTCAAACACCTCAATCATGGGATATATATTCCCTGTTTGTTAAGTGAAAAACATGAAGATTGCTGAACCATTTACACTCTGCCACTTCAACAATCCATCATCTATTTAACATGTTCAAGACAATGGAAGCATTCAGTCCGTAATGCTTTAACATGCTAATGTGAGCCTTACTTACGTTGTGGCCCAGAGAGTCAAAGATAGCAATGAAGAGGCCATGAGGGATTGGAGCGGTAGATTAAGAGTATTTCATGCTTTGAGGAGCTAGAAAACAATGTAAAAATGCCACAAATAGCTCGAATTTAAAGACCATCAGTCGAAAAACATAACTTAACTAGTCGGCATAAACTGTCCCGCTGCTAGGGACCGACAACATAACTTGAGTCATGCTACTGAGTCAAGAGATCCCCAACTAACACGATCCTCTTTCCTTTTTACTTCTAGCTCCAATATTTCGGGACATTTAACAGGGCCGCAAGCGCACGGTGACGTTATAGCAAATCAAGGTCGTCTGCCATAAGGACTAGGTTGATCTATTAAGCTTTATTCCCTCAAGATAGGCTAAGCAAAGTAAAATTTAAGAGTGAAACTAAACTAATTTATTATCTAATCTAATGAATAAATAATCAAGGAATTATACAAAACTAACAATCTCTCAGTTCATGTGTTAATCAAATATTTCTTCCTCAATAGATTATTTTAAAACCAACAATTGAAGTATTATAACCCTCTTTCAAGGTGAAGTGAAATACCTAAATCTAACCAATTACCATTTCAGGGGCTCTCGATTTGTTCAGAATCATTAAGCATGCGATTATCATATTGTGGTTTCTCAATTAGTATGACTTTCTCAGGACTCCACACATTCAATTCAAATCCTAGTTAGTATTGAATTCCACATTTCAATTCTTCATCCAACACCCAAAACATCTAGGATCCAATAAAACAATCCAACAAGTCCAAAATAGTCAAAGAGATTAACACTAGATCAAGAACATGACCAGTATTTGCATAATCCAAAATCAAAACAACAAAAGATAATTAGAATTTCAAAACATAAATCCAAAGATAATGAGAAAAGAGAAGAGAAAAGAAAAGAAATGCTTAGCCAATTAACGCGCTTGAATTTGTCGATTGCGAACATGACATGGAATCCTTACAAATCTTCACTTCAATTCTCTTTGTCTTCATCTAATCTATCTAAAATCATAATTTGGATATAATAGAAAGGAATATGGAGATGGAATGATAGGTTGATCAAATGAGGTTGAAAACAACCCTTTTTATAGCTAAACCGCTTGGAAGTCAAACAGTCGCAAGAAAACATGGAATTAAAACTGCTTGGAAGTCAAACAGTCACGAGAAAACAAACAGGCATGACGGAAAGGGGTCCACCACAGGCCACCAGCACCACCACGGACCATCCGTGGTGAGCTATGTTTCGACATTCTTTTGTTCTTTCTACCTTCCACGGGCATAATGACTTGGGGGTGTTCGTGGGGGTTTAAGTTAAACTCATTTAGGGGTTAAATCTGGGGTAAAATGGTCCGAAAACTTGAAAAACATAGACAAGAAGCATACCCGAGTGAAAAATAGAAAAATGAGTGTATAACATAGCATATAACACATAAGTCTCCCTAAAAATGGTACAAAATGATCTCAAAATAGAGTGCACTTTAAGGACTTATCAAACTCCCCCATATTTAAACCGTTGCTTGTCCTTAAGCAAACAGTATATAAAATCGATAAGGGGAGATGCATCTAGGATGCAAATACATAACAACCTCGTTAAAGTGGGCAAGTCATAGCATATCATAAGCAAGAATATCAATCAATGACAACCTCAAATAGTGCATAATACATTTCAAAATCAAGATTAGGTGAATGTTTTCAAAGAAATATAAGACCACAAGCTTGATATCCAACTTGATCACCCCTAAGTAACCATAGAGCACATCATGCAAGCACATGAGATTGTATAGCTAAATAGACTGGTAGAACCTCACTTTTTGAAAATGTGAATTACTCCCACTCATATGTTTGAAATATGGTATAGGTTGACTCAAGACTCATTCCAAAGATGCAATCTACGATATGCTTGCAAAGACTCTCAAATTGTCCACTAGTAAAAATTCAATTTGCATAAGACAATCAAGAAGACTTTATATGGGTTGTAATGTGGGTTAGAAGGGTTAAGGGAAATGAGTAGACAAATGCATTTGGGTAATGTGGAGCTAGGTAGCCAAACAACTAGGGAGCAACCAACAAGGCACCAAAAAACCATGAAAATCACTAAGACTCCAAACCTCAAAATGCAATGAACTTGCCCTAATGAATCATGTAGGAAATGAGTTGACAAAGAAGGAACTCAAGCTACTTACATGTCCAATGCTAATAACTTAGTTTTTTTCTGTTTTTTTTTCTTGTCTTTTCTCTTTGGTTTTTCAACATGATTTTTTTCTTCTTTTTTTATTCTTCTTTGGGAAATGAAATGAAAATTTCAATTATTGAAAGGCATAGGGTCACAAACTATCAACTCACAACATAATACATATACATAACCCAAACAAGAGGGAATAAAAACAAATGCTCAATGCCATCAATCCCTCAACAAACTAACATAACAAAGCCACCTGAAACTCAATTATCTCAAAAACCACCCACTATATAGATGAAGTAATGCTCCATAGACTTGGCTTAAAGGTTAGAAATATGTGTTTGGCTAAGGGCTAATATGAAGTGTTCACAACAAAGACAGATATAAGCTCAAAGGGGCTAACAAAGGGAATAAACATGTAACACAAGGGTAGGCTATTTGGCTATGTGGCTAAAATGTTCAAAGAAAGAAATGCCTAAATCATATCATCAACTATGAACATGCTAATGTGGTTTTGAGCAAGAGTGAAGGCAAGTTCTAGAGATGCAACAGGAAAGAGTCATACAGATGAAAGAAACGTGAGACTAAATATAATGAATTAGTCCAAACAAGGCTCAAAATCTCACGGGACCTCTACCAAAGTCTCATTAAGCTCATATTATGACTCTCATGTACCAACATTAGTGCTAACGATTCCAAGGGATAAAATAGTTCTCAATCAAGACAAGGGCCAAAACAAGAAATATTCATAAATTTTAGCACCAAAAGGGAATTACACATCAAAAGTTGCTCAAGCTCATGAAAGCTATTTTACCTAACAAAAATATCATTGGAGGTTATCTTAAACCAATCCTCACCATCTCTACATGCAATCCTATATGCAAATATAAAAATCAACTAAATGCAACACACTAATACAAACAAAAAGAAACCTAAAACTATATACTCCAACATGTATGCAAGCTAATAACTGAAATAGAAAACATAGAAATTACTCCTCCTAGGCTTAGATAAAGCATTATTATTCAAAGGAAAGAAAGTAGGAGAAGGGAAAGGGAAAACAAAAGAGATGTCACCAGGTTAGGTGCTAAGCGCACCTAAGCTAAGGCCTCCTCGCAAACGGGGCACATGGAGCATCAGCCACTCCATCACATCTTCAAGACTTGACTCACCACATTAGACTCCGTCAACGCACGTAGAAGCTTGTCAAATGCCACAACATGGGATTCACAAGCATGGCAGTGAGAGAGCATCAAGATAAGAACATTGAAGAAAGTTAGTGCTCTCCTCATCAAACCAATTACAATAGAAAAATCAAAACAGAAATCAAAGAAAGTATTCCACATAATTTTTCTAGGCTCATCCACTAGGTACATGTAATATGGGTCAAGGGATGCATTATACCCACTAAAGTAACCTAGGGACATAAAATTATCAATATTCCCACCAAGCATACTAAACATATTATCCTCATAGCCCAAATCATTATTAGCATAAAAAATCATAGGATTTTCAGTGGGCGTGTCAATGTAATACTCAGCAGAAGGAGATGGTAATGAACAAATAGGTGAAACATGGGAATGATAAAGGGATTAGGAAGAACATCATCACAACTAAGGCCAGGAGACTCCTCATGCATAAACACATCATGTGCCTCCAAAAGAGTCTTATCTAGATCATACACCTCATCTAAAATATCTTTCGACTTAAAACATGCATCGATAACATCAAACCTAGTAGTAAACCCAAATGGCTCACCCGCCTCGAGCCCCATGCACTGAGCTAAAGGAAAGGATGAATTATGTAAGGTTAGGACAACGTCAGTATTGTCCTAGTATGAAACAAAGTTAGGTTGTGCATAACATGCGTAATAAGCACACAAATTAGTTTCATGGTCAGAAGAATTACACAAGTAACACCAAAAAAGGGCATAATAAGATCTAGAATAGAATGCACAAGGATCAGGGAATGAATAGCCAAAAACACAACTAGCCTTCTCCAACTCGAATGAATCCCAAGCAATCCACTCAAGCAAATACCATGCCTCATCAATGCTTCTACCATGAAAACCACAATACCCTAAAAGAGCATGACTTTCACTACTCACACCCTCATCAACAATGTCTAAAATTTCCCATTGACCCACACAATAATCGCATTGAACAAGAAAGACATTTAAACGCTTAAAATGCCTCCAAAATAATTCATGCTTGAGGGAAATGAAACATTGCCATTGTTGTTCCTCAAAATTTTTTATTTTTTTCTAGTTTTTTTATTTTTTTGATTTTTTTTTTCAAATAAAAATAAAATGCTTAATCTAACCTATCAAGAAAAACCCAATATTCGACACTAATCCTCGACAACTGTGCCAAAAATTTGATAGAGCCACAACGCACGGTAGCATTGTAGCAAATTAAGGTCGTCTTCCACAAGGACTAGGTTGATCTATTAGGCTTTATCCCCTCAAGATAGGCTAAGCAAATTAAAATTTGAGATTGAAACTAAACTAATCTATTATCCAATATAATGAATAAATAAACAAGAATTATACAAAACTAGCAAGCTCTCAATTCATCTATCAATCAAGCATTTCTTCCTCAATAGATTATTTTAAAACTGATAATCGAAATATCACAACCTCTTTCAAGGTGAAGTGAAATAGCTAAATCTAACCAATTACCATTTCTCAAAGGCTCTCGATTTGTTTAGGATCATTAAGCATGCAATTATCATATTGTGGTTTCTCAATTAGTGTGACTTTCTCAAGACTCCACATAATCAAGTCAAATCCTAGAGTTCTAGTATTGAATTTCACCTTTCAGTTCTTCATCCAACACCCAAAACATGCAAGGAGGTGATCAAATTTCTTGCAAGACAATAAACATTTAGATCCAATAAAACAACTAACAATTCCAAAATACTCAAAGAGATTAACACTAGATCAAGAACATAACTAGTATTTGCATAAATCCAAAATCAAAACAGCAAAAGATAATCAGAATTTCAAAACATAAATCCAAAGACAATGAGTGAACAGAAGAGAAGAGAAAAGAAATGCTCAGCCAATTAGCGCGCTTGAATTCGTCGATTGCAAACCCAGCATGGAATCCTTGCAAATCTTCACTTCAATTCTCTCTCTCTTCATCTAATCTATCTAAAATCATAATCTAGATAGAATAGAATGAATTATGGAGATGGAATGATGGGTTGATAAAATGAGGCTGAAAACTGTCATTTTTATAGCGAAACCGCCTGAAGGTGGAACAGCCACAAGAAAACATGGAATTAAAACTGCCTGGAAGTTGAACAGCCACGAGAAAACAAACAGGCACTAGGGAAAGAGGTCCACCATGGATCATGGGCACCACCACAGATCATCTGTGGTGAGCTCTGTTTCGACATTCTTTCTTGCTTTCTTCATTCCATGGGCATAGTAACTTGGGGGAGTTCGTGGGGGGTCAAGTTACACTCCTTTAGGGTCAAATTTGGGATAAAATGGTCCTGAAACCTGCAAAATATAGAAAAGAACCATACCCAAGTGTAAAATAAAAATAGGAGTACATAATATAGCATCAAACACATAATTCTCCCTATAAATGGTACAAAATGACCTCAAAATATAGGGCACTTTAAGGACTTATCAATGTTCACTTCTGAAAGTCGAATTTCCACCTAATTTTTGAAAAAATTTCTTGTCCAAGTAATAAAGATTTCGTCCCTCCCATTCTTTTTTGTTTTCTTTTTTCGTTTTTCAATTTCGCTCCTAAATCATTTTCATTTAAAAAAATTCGACATTAAAAAAATAAGGGAAAAGGCTTATCAAAATTCAATTATGAACTTTTGCTTTCTTTATGTTTTTTCTCATGAAAATTTTTTGAATTTTGAAAAATTTGGACTCTTTTATTGGTCCACTCGACCTCACACTTACTATTAGAGCTCTGATATCGAGCAAAATTTTAATTCTAAGTGCAAACACTTAAAGCACAAATGCTGTAACATTGAGCCTAATCATGAGTCATGATAATGTGGAAAAAGCAACAAGCCAAAAGAAAAAGGAGTGCAACCATAATCACAAAGTGTGCACGAAAAAGAGCATTGCCCAAAGGCAAACATAAATTATCTATATGTTCAGACAAGATATTTTTTTTAAAAAGGACGTTCCCTTACTAATCCTAATCCCTATCCTCATCCTCAGGAGACTCTTCCATGATTTGAATACCAGGCGGTGATGGAAAAATCAGAGAAATTGGAGCCTAGCATATGAGGGTCCGCTGAGTGCCATAAAGACTAGAAACTGAATGTAGGATGTTTGGGAACACTAGGCCATGAGTGCCATGGGATCTCAAAGTGGTTAGGAAATGGTGGATAACCAGGTCCTTGCTAGAACCTCATGTCACGGTAAATGACATAGCTCAGTAGTAGTGGAGGCTGAGAAGATGCTGCAATTCTAAGGTACATACCTATGTACCATACTCAGGTATATACCTATATGAGACATATCATATAATTAAGCTAAGCCCCTATTTTATTTCCTCCGACCCAACAAGTATTTTTGTAATTCTCTCAGCTCAACCTACTAAAAAAAGATACATTCCATGGAACAAAAGGTACACTGTAGCTAGAAAAAGATACACTACAGGCAAGAAAAGATACATTGTAGGAAACAAAGGGTATACTATAGGAAGAAAAAGGTACACTGTAGAATAGAAACGATACACTACTGTAGGAAAAAAATATACACTGCAACATATCGAGCACACGTCCACTACACGACTTCAGGGTGTGTACCATGCTAGATATATACGTTTGTATCTAAGAACTTTCTGAGAAGATGAGTCTTCCCCACTTGGCATTCCATAAGGGAAATTGCCTATACCCCATGGAGCAAGTGGTCCCTACTGCCAGTCTTAAATGAGCCTAACTTTGTTTCCCTACCCTATGAGTTATGAGTACTACCCTTTGGGATAGCGGCACCTCAGGGGAAGTCAAGGAGTCCCCAAAGTAGGAACTGTCACTGTAGCTTACCCCGAAGCGCCGGAAGGAGGCTACGATCCTTGAGTAGGAGAGCCCTCCCAGCAAATGCATTGAGAAGAACCCTGTGGCATACATTGAATTAACGAAAAAGAGAAATCAACCTTGAAAAATGTGAAAGAAAAGCTTAGGTTGGCTAATTATGGCCCAATCATATCATCCGCTCGACGACAGCTACACCTTGGCTTGATATGATGAATAGTAGCTTTGAATCTAGCCAGTACTTAGATCACCATTATGCTTCGTCCCTATTAAACTTGCAAAGGAAATAGGAAATGGTAAGCAAAGAAATAAGCAATAGGAAATACCTAATGGTATGGGAAAAGGGGCTAACCCCTACCAATTTGGGGGAATGTTCTGCAACTCAAGGATGGTGGCATCCTTGACCTCCTCAATTTAACCAGACATGAAGGTCTCCCCTCATTTGGCTCTCTGCAGGAGAATCTCCACTCATTTTTTCCCTTGATATCCTCCTTTACAACATCATAGGGGTTTATAAGAGACCCTATAGGCTTGCTTGGAACTGGTGCTATATAATACCTTTTGGCTGAATTCTACTTGTCTAGTTGCTAGACTTACTATAATAGTCCACCTAGTTTTTCTTATTGAAATTATTACTCTTCATTCTCCCATGCTATAGCAATCGAGCACCCCAAAGGCATCAGTGTACCTTACCTCGGCACTCATCATTAGGACATCCTCAGAGGTACTACAAAATGCAAGCCATCACAAAATGAGAATTTGTGAAAAGAAAGAAAGATAAAAATAAGCAAACTAGGGGCTTATGTTTGAAGCAAAAGGAGGCCTCAGGTGCTTAGGAATGAACCTGTCGTATTCTCCCTCCTTCAGGTGGTAAGCACAATCCTCCACACCTAAGTACTCATCAATCTACTCCAAGGTAAGGAAGGATGTAAAGATGGTCCATGGATATGGAGGCTTCGGCCTATGAAGTGCCACTGTGCTGAGGATAGTTCGCATGCTCACCAAGGTACCAAATGTACCCAAAGGCCCCTCAATGATAACTTTCTGATAAGAGAGAGCTTAGGGCTTTCCAAGGGAAGCAGGGCCACTCCCAGCATCCACCCAAGGATTTGAGATCAATGGAAGCAAAATAGCAAGTCAAAACTTGAATAATTCAAAGAGCAAAGACATTGAAACAACAAAGTGAAGGGAGATGTGCATACATCCTCAATGGTTTGGCCATTTAAGGCCATCCTAAAATTGTTAATATCCTTTAAAGTGGAAACCTCACTCTTGCGGTTACTCTAAGCCCACCTTGTCATGAAAGACACTTATCTATTTTCTTTGGTATTAGGAGCAATCTTGGAGATGTGCTCCAGAAACCAAGGGTGCAAAAGGAAAAAAAAAAGTTAGAGTAGTAGGCTAAAGCACTCCAATGCATGAACCAAATGAGTAAGTAAAGATTACCTTAAGCACCGTCTAAGAACTCTCCAAGGTCATCACGAGAAAGTTATCCCTATCTTCCCACAAGTTGATCCCATATGCTTGAGGAGGGTAACAAAACTTGCATTGCCCCAATCATAATTACCCACTATGGTAATGTCCTCTTAGACTGTCATCCATTGAAGATGGCTTTGGTGGCCCTTATCCATGAAAATGGTGCAACCGAGTAATACACCATAAAAAAGTGAAAAATCTACTCATAAGAGAGCTACCCAAAGAAATTTTTCATAACCTCTTTGATTAGAGCACTAGATGGAGTCAAACTTGAGTGGTCATCTTTCAAATGAGGGCCCGAACAGCTCAACATGTCCTTCCCTTTTTAGTGTGGAGTCTGAGTCGTACCTTAGGGAGTTCAACCTAAGGGGAACCCCGACCAGTATATAGAAATTTGTATGGGTGTTCATCATCTCACCCAAGGGAAAGCTCAAGTGTTGGTATTATCCCAAAACATCTCAATGATCTGTTACCTTCTAGAGTCCATAATTCTTAGTCAGTAGGTTGAAATTAGCATGTCTTACCATTGTCACAGTGGCAGGAAATGAGCCATGTGGGAAACCATTGGCCAAATAAAGATAATAAATCCTTGTTAATGATCCCCAAATGATTGAAGAAGTTTAATCTTCAAAAAAGCCAAGAAAGAAAACCCAAAATCTTCCAATTATTTGAATCAAACTTGAGAGCAATAAACCAAATAGATAAATCGAAAAGGATATATCTAAGATAAAGGCTAAGCCACCACTAGATTAATCAATCTACCCTTCAACCTTCTAAAGCCAAACCACTAAAGGTTGAATTAAAGGAAAGACTCAATTTCATCACTCTACTAGAGAAATAAAGAAAGATGAGATTTTTTGATATACTATGCATGAAGCTTTCATTTCATTAATTCAAGTATGAGAAAAATTACTAGAATCAAGCAAATAAATAGAAGAGTAACCCCTTCCGTAAGCCATGCACTAACCAATAGCATTACAAGAAAATGAACCAATGGAATCCTAACTAGTGGCATAATTTTGAAGGGAATCACAAGAATATAAGCTGAGCTGAATTGGCTGCATTAGTGATAGATTGGATCAATCATCATTACCTCAAATGGATGATTCATAGGGAAATTTTTTTGTGGGTGGCCTCAAGAAGAATCCACCATTCTTCTAAGAAATATCAACTCCTATTCATCCAATTGTTAGTCCAATTAATTCCTTAACAACAAAAGTGTAATTCCAGACTCTGCACTGACCCTTTCCCGATTTATATTCCATGTCTTCCTCAATGCTTGGAATCTAAAGATGTTATACAGTTTGATAGAAGCTAGACATCTAGCTATCTATATATGTAATTTGTTCAAATTGGAGCTAGTTTGTCCTTCTAAAATGTAGATAGAATTTAGGTAAGATGTTCTACCTAGAAAATGAAAATAAGCTAATGAAGTGGGTTTGGAGAATAAAGTAGGTAAGATCCTTATTTAAGGCTACGAAATTCCCAACCACTTTTCTTGAGCTTAATTATGCTCCTTCAAGGGTCACAAGTCAGTATTGACCTCGATGGACCAAGTCCTTGACCCCACTACCAAGAGTCAACGTTGCTCCCATTTGATTCATAGCCATTTTGCTTGGAGGAGTAAATCAATCCTTGGGGTTTGCTCCGCATGAACCTCCTCCTTTTAAAGAGTATTTGACCTTAGATCCTTGCACTTATAATCCAAGTATACCAATCTTGATAACTTGTTGCACTCATTGAGTTTTAGAAAGCTTATTGTGCTAAGAGTACCACCTTTTTTGATCATATATGAAATGTTGAAGGGTTTAGGAGGCATTCTAATATGATGAAAGATCTTTCCAACATTTACAAGCCTATTGAAAATTTCAATATACTAATCACAATTCATCTCAAAGGAGATTCTCTTATCATTCACAAGTTTGACTTATGGAGGCTCACTTTCAAGGGGTAAATGACAATATCCAATGGACAAAACAACATGAGAGGCTTTGTCCCAAAATTGGTCAATGGAGAATGGAAGCATATTATCAAAATCATTCAAGGTTAATTAATGCATGGGATATAGGGGTTTTAATTCCTCACTTGTGTTTGGTTCAACCAAGAGTAAGACAATTAGAGGCTTGCTTTTCTCACATCCCTCCCTTGGTTTGTATTTACGAGGTAGGGATAAAGAAGCAAATGTTAATGCTTGCCCTTGGTGTTTGGGCTATTTAGGGTCCTTTGTGGTCTAAATGAAGAGATATAGAGAGGGAGATCTAAAGGTAAAAAATAGTAAAGAAAATGAAAGAAGAAAATCAAAACACAAAGATTAAAGGTTCTGAAGCTTACCTAATAAGAAGGCTCTTTTTGCTCTGATACCAATTGAACCACGTAAGAAAACCATTGGCCAAATAAAGGCAATCAATCCTGGTTGATGAGCCCTAAATGATTGAAGAAGTTCAATCTTCCAAAAATAACCCAAGAGAGAGAAAACCCCAAATCTTCCAATTGTTTGGATCAAGCTTGAGAACAATAAACCAAATAGATAAATCAAAAGGGATATATCTAGGATAAAGGTTAAACCACCACCTAGATTAATCAACCCACCTTTCATCCTTCTAAAGCCAAACCATCAAAGGTTGAACTAAAGGGAAGACTCAGTCTCACCACTCTACTACAGAGATAAAGAAATATGAGATTTTTCGAGGAGATACTAAGCATCAAGCTTTCATTCTATTAATTCTAGCCTGAGAAATATTACAAGGATCAAGCAAATAAATAGAATAGTAACCCCTTCCCCAAGCCATGTACTAATCAATAGGATTACTAGAAAATTAACCAATGAAATCCTAACTAGTTGTACAATTTTGAAGGGAACCACAAGAATATAAGTTGAGTTGGAATTGGCTACATTAGTGCTAGATTGGATGAGTAATCCACTACCTCAAATGGATGATTCATGGGGGGGTTGTTTTATGGGTGGCTTCTAAAAGAGCCCACCAGTTGTC
>JACYFF010030627.1:0-48526 GCA_017589665.1 Selenicereus undatus
TTTTGGCTTCCACTCATACTCAATTTGTTTTGGTGAACACCCCCCCCCAGCAAAAAGAATTTCAGTAGGAATCTCCTCCTATATGGCAGTGTAATATCAACATCTACAAAATTTTTGCACAAGATATTCGTTCCTGATTAATATTAAAATGATGCACAAACAATGGTGTACCCAGCACACTTTCTATGCAAGTCAGAGAGTCCTCCATCAAGCAATTGAGAGGTAGCCCAGGCAAATGAATTCAGAACGGGATGATACGCAACAAATACCTCAAGAATAAACTTCTCATTTGATGTTTTCAATCATAGTAATGGTTGTAGTTGAATGAAAAAGGTCCCATTCTAATATAGTTGTCTTTATCTGCAGCACTACTAAATGGGAATAGGAATTTAACTTTTTCATGATTCATGAAGATGGCCTTTCGGAAGAGTTGCACGTTCCGAGTAATCTGGGAGATATTGTACTATTTGTTCGTAGAAAGGTTGAACTCCAGCTACATAGCCCTTGAGTATAGCACCATTTTTCTGCAACTTCCTCAAGCTCACCGTTCTGTAATTGGTCCAAGGTCCCCCCATTCCTTATAACCGGAGGAATGAGCTCTAATTGAGTCTCCAATTTTCACATAAGACTCACTGAATCATTAGGTGCTGATGTAAATGAAGCAGAATGAGCAAATTCGATGCTCGAACTAGCCCCAATTGAGCCTTTGTGCTGATTGAGGCAGCAAAATATAAGTATCCATGTCCGTTGAATGTGGACTCCCTGGTGTGAAAATGCCTCCGCCGTGAGTTAAACCTACCGACCGCCTGCTGGAAACTTGCAAATCCGAGTCTACCATCACCAAAACTCCAACCAGCGCCCAATAGCGTAGTCATCTTAAGTTCTTAACCTATGCCTGTAGGGTGTTGTTTTTAAGTGTTTTTTAATAGTCATGTATAAACCGATCAATTTAAAGTTGAGAAATTGTTATTCAAGCACTTCAATTTCTACACTATGTTGTGGATTTACGCGTTGGCTTCTACAGATTCACACGACAAGCCAGTCTTCACCTACACAGGCATATAATCAAGCAATCAATGATCTGGACAAGGAGCTGGACTGTCTGAAAAGTGCATTTGAGGTGAGAAATCATTTTTATCCACTTGTGTTATATACTATACACTTCTGTCTTGTCTGGTTTCCTTGGCTTATTGAAGCACGAGCATTCATAATCATTTTTTTTTTATTTTTGAAAAAAATAACACTCAACTTTTGACTCCGTCTGTCGGGTGCTTGAGGTGCATTGGGATCCTATTACTTTGCCAGATATCGAAAGTTATCTAAGGCCTTAGCTTTTGATGATAATCTTGTGCAAGCTTGATGTCCGAAACTGAAGTTATGGATTGCTGCTAGTCACTAGATGCTTGTAATGTTTGTAGGGGGAGATGGCAAGGTTTACAAGCGACTATTGATTCAAGCCCGGGGCACCATGTTGGTTCCTGTTCAGTCACGGAAGAATCATCGTCTGTCAGATTCTAGTATTTAGATGCCGGGATTGTGTATGCCTTCTCACTAGTAACCATGGTTTGCATACTTGCGGGATTGGATTATGTAGTGTACAAGTATGCGCTGTGTATTTAATTTCTTTTTTGCTCTTGCTACAGCTTAACCAATGTCCCCACCCCCCCCACCCCAAAAAAAAAAAAGGGCCATTTAAGATCTGTAATGGGTTTGATGTTCCAGGTCAGTGTGCCTTGGTTATGGCTTGTGGCTGACCACTGAACTGTAAACTCAGACTTCTGTCCACGTGAATATTACCTTCTGTAGTATGTACGTATTTTGCTTGAATGATGCACGCACTAATTTTCTCACCAGTTAATCTCTAAGCAGGGGCATTTCTGATCTCATTTCTGTTAAACATTGATATTTTCGTTGAGGATATATAATAGTAAAGTTTCTAAATGGAAATTGGATAGCCCTCTTGCTTTTGAAATTTATTTTTCACCTTAAATATACTTTGGATGTTGTGCGTGTCTGCTGACGTGAATTGTTTGTGGCTGAACCCATGGGCCATAGCTTTGTTGTTCAAAGCACATCAGAGCCGGGTCTGATTGATTCTTATGGACTTGTGGAAACTACATATCTTATTTTGGCAGGTAGAATGAAGGTGGCACATAATTATTCTCAGAAGTTTTGGTTATTATTAATTAGTTATAAAATACCATGCCAAAAATAATAAAGATCACAATTATAAGTAGGAGATACGTTTAGGTTATCGTGCAGAGTCTCATGTCTTAATTAAACTGCTTATTTTCTTGTTTTTTGGCTGTTGGGTGGCTGAGTCGAGCTGGTTTCCTTTCTTTTCCTTTTTTTTAATTAAAGAGGGGGGGGGGGGGCGGCATGAGCCGCATGACTGCAAAAGCCATTCCCGTTTGAAGGGGTGAAATGCATGCTAAGCATAAGCTAAGGTCCGAAATTAAAATGAATGACCTGAACCTATATGTAAGTTGATACTTAAAATAAGCTAATTAGATTTAGATTTTGAAATCTGAGTTAACCAAATCAAATTGATTCAAATTCAAAGTTTCCTTTACAATTACATTTCATTATAAGACAAGTTTATTAGATTAAAATCAATCAATCTAATGTCATGTGATCCAACAATAACTCAAGTTTATTAGATTAAAATCAATCAATCTAATATCATGTGATCCAACAATAACTCGGGATCAAAATAGGACTGAGATCTCATTGACTCTAACATGAATTGATTTGAGATGAATTAAGTTAACAATTACTCTCATATTGTATTCTCGAAAGTTATATGTGATGGTGCCTCGTATTACACCTTGCTTAGAAAAGGGACCTAATGCTCCTGTACCCTACCTAACAAAAAAACAAAGGACAAAACGCAGAGATATACTGATGATTTGAAAAAAAAAGAAGTAATGTTCATGACCAAGAACCAGATTCATTAGCATCTAAGGTTTTATTTGTTGACAAGTCATAATAAGCGAAGAAAGACGGACAACTATTCTCTGTGTCAAGGTCTAAAGCAAAGAAAGAGCAAGATTCGCATGTAACCATTATGTTTTTCACGACGTTGGCGATGCATGGAAAATTAAGAGTTTCACGTTTTTTTATTAGTGGGAAGTAAAAGAATGTATTAATGGGTCTGTTGGGTCTAAGACTATCCACATGAACAATTAGTTGCAGCCAAGTAATTATAAGAAAGCCAATAATATATGAAATTAAATGTAGTAAATAATTAAATGGATACTATCAACGTGAAAAGCCTTCAATGTAAAGGGAAAAACCATGGGGCAAATCGACAGAAAATTTCACTATAAGAATAGTAAACAGTACAACGATTAATTGTCTCGAATTATTTGCCCTAATTCGAGACTCCCAACAATTCGGGGAACAATATAAAAATTATCTCTAGGCTCGAATACAATTGAATAGTACGTCTGGTTGATTCTACCACTGCCTAGACAAACACCTAAATTGTTGTATTCCCTGTACCTCGTGACACCTATGAGATCTCAATGGACTAGCTCTATCGCCCACTCACAAACACACCACAATTATAATTTGTGTGTGACTGATTTGCTTGCTCTTTTTTTGTTGTTGTTTCTTTTTTGTCAATTGGGCTGGACTTAACCAACAAATGTCCCCCTTCAGCCGCAGAGAAGAGACTTTCACTCCTCATCATGTTACTTGAAGCTCAACCCCCTAAGCGGGTACTTTAGTCAACATGTCTACAACATTTTTATCTATGTGAATCTTATTCAACAACATTAGTTTCTCCTCTATAATAGATAGAAACCACTGGCATCTCATATCTATGTGTTTTTTGCAGGAGTGATACATGAAATTCTTACTTAAGTCAATGGCACTCTGACCATCGCAAAACACCACATATTCTTTTTGTTTCAACCCTAACTCTTGAAGAAACCGCTTCATCCCCAACATTTTCTTCCCTACTTTAACAACATCTACATTTTCAACTTCTGTTGTAGATAGAGCCACACATTTTTGCAATTTCGATTGCCATGACATAGCTCCCTCTGCAAAAGTAAAGACTTAGTCCAATGTGGACTTCTTACCATCAAGACAACCTGCCATGTCAGAATCAGTATGTCCTTCAAGAATTGGATCACACCCACCAAACTGCAGAAAGAGTTTGTTGTTCACAGTAAGTATCTCAAGATCCACTTATAACAGCCTCCCAGTAAGCCTTTCCAGGTTGGAAAAGAATATGCTCACAACACCAATAATATGAGCAATATCTGACTAGGTGCAAACCGTAACACCCAAAATGTACATAATTCACTGTTTGCGTTTTCTTCATTAGTTTCACCAATTTGAAGTAATATCCCAAATGATTGGGGCATTACCACCGTCCAAAAAGGACAAGGGTTTGCTTATAAACAATAAATATAGCAACGCTAAACAACGTTTACAATCACAAGGCTTTCACACCATCACAACCCATCAAAATCATATATGGACAGTTCTAACATCAAATCATTCAACTATCTCAAGGTTTACACCAAAATATAGTAACTCTTGTGGAGTATACAGTTCCAACATCAAAATATTTCACAATACAGTGTAAAAGCATGTCAACACTAATACACCACCATTCCATTCAGACTTCCTTGCTCACTTATCACCTTCAGTCGGTCTGCCGGCCTGATGGCGATTCACTGAACATTTGCCTAAAATAAAACATTAAAACATTTCGAATTGTGAGCCGAAACTCAGTGCATACATTCCTGTATTGTTAAATGTTCTCTGAAAAACTGGTTGGGCCTGCATTAAAACACGGAATGAGATGTGTATAAAACTGCATTGTTAGTTATTATCTGTTAGTGAACCCTTGGTAACTGTTACGATATGAAGATAGGTGTACACCTGCCAAGTCGATCGAGAGACCTAGCCTGAAACTGAGCGAGTAACTGAAGGGCAATGCCCTGTAACTGATAACTGACGGGGTCACTAATTATGTGATAAATTATTGATTAAACTGATTCATTGATATACTTACCAAAACATTATAATTTTAATAAATACGTGCTGATTTCTAAAGATACAGACAATGAACGTACATGAGACTTTTAATGAAATTTCACTGAGTATGATTATGCACAAAATGGGAGGAAATGATAGATTAGGCCTTGATTCTGTACAAAAATATCGTTATAGGAACATATAGTTAGCAAATGTATTTATTTTCATAGTTGATATTTTAGTAAAAGAAAAGTAAAGGCATAACTGGGGCTTGAATAAATGACTCATAACCTAACCTCCTGACCTCTGTTTGAGACCTAATTCCTCAAGATAGAAATCCTAAGAAGTCCCGAAAAACTTTCATTTACAACACAAAACATGATTTTCACAATAAGGTTCCCAAAATGGGGATAGAACACAAGTGTGCCAGTTTTGGTCTAACCTGCACAATTCTAGCAAAACAGCCACAACTTTTTCCACAAATCTTGGATTAAGGCGATTGAAAATGCATTCGAAAGATAACACACTGATCTATGTACCCACCAAAAATTAAAATTTTTAGCTAGGCCAATCATTACCAGTTTATTGGCAAAGAGTCCCTTGTTTTCTGTCAGTTCACAGCCACACTACCTTGCTTTCTCCTCTCTTTTCACACAAATACTCATCTAAAATCACTCTTTAAAATCATGTAACAAAGCTTTGATCCTTCTCATCACCATACAAAACCATAATACTCAATTTCACTCCATAATTATGTACATCAAATTTTCCATTCTTCTCTTTCTCAAACCCACTCAAAATACATCCATGATCATATTTAGTTGCATAAATGAGCAAAATGATCCTTTATAATCAATTGGAGAATTTTCATAATCCTCCCATTTTTCAAGAATCACACCAAATCATTTTCTTCAAGTCAAAGAACACATCCAAGATTCATTTTGCATCAAAATATAATCAGACAACATGCTTAATGCCAAAACAATTCAAACGATGCATTAATTGCCAAAAACCTAGCTTGTAACCAACTTACTTCCTCTTCATCTCATCCAAGACCACCAAAAATGCCCTCATAAACATTAGTAGAGTTTAAAACCACTAAATCAAATACAAACAATCCAAGAAAAACATACCTCCAACCTTAAGCTTGCATGATCATGAATAACCCTAAACCCTAGCATGCTCCAAACTTAATCAACAATTAAAATAATCAAAATAACTCTTGTTTTCATCCAAAGAACATGATCAAAACTCAAATCAACATAAACAAGAATCAAAATAAAAAATCCAAAGAAACAAGCTTAGGGTTACTCACTTTGAGCTTGAAAAAAAGTAGAGATGAAGGTGATGTTTGGTGGTTTTGAGGATTGAGGATGGTGGCTAGTGGGACTAGGGTGTCAGGGGGGTTGGAGGCAGCCAAAGCTGGCCGAAAACTGGTCGAAAAACACCAGAATAGTGGTTGTAGCGGGTGGGGGGGGGGGGGACGGGGGGTTAGAGAGAGAAAGGAGAGGGATGTGTGTGTGTGGGTTTTACTTGGTTAGGAATGAATTGAAACTTTACTTGGCTGATTTTATCCCTCCCAAAAGTAGCTTTTGCTAACCATGGTTAAGTTTAAATCATAGCTAGGTTCATAAGGCAAGCTTGTTGGGCTTCACATTGGGTCGAAATAAGTTGGGTTTGGAAATAAATGCTCCGTAACAATAATATTTTTGCTTAACTCAAGATTAAACTTTACGGAAAGCAAAATAAATCACTTAGATTATAATTGTTAGGGCCTACTATCAATTCTCCCAAAATTTTCGTTAATAACTAAATAAATAAATAAAACCCCAAATGCCAAGTGACGGCCCAAATGAAAATATTTTTTGTTTCTACTGAGATGATTAAATGTGATAAATGAATATGAGAGAATAATTAACAGGAGGTAATTAAATAAATAAACATGATTTAGGGTTGAGCTATTACACAAATCATAGCATACATAAGTGAACTGACTGCAGAAGCATATGGGATTTTAGACATCTTTAATTTCTTTGCTTCGATTATGGACAGTCTCGCTTGCTCAACTTAAAGTGAGCGACAAGTAGAGTACTAGTTGACTTGATATTTTTTATGTTTAACTTTTCAAGCACCCGTTCAACATATTTCTCCTGTGATAGGCACAGTTTCTTAGTCTTTCAATATTGAGTAATGGCCATAGCCAAGATTTGTCTCGCCTGACCCAAATCATTCATGTCAAAAGATTGGATAACTCCTCCTTTCAACTTGCAAATCATATTAGCATCTTGCCCAACAATCAACATGTCATCAACATAAAGCAACAGGATAATAAAGTTGCAATCGGGAAATTGACGAATGTATACACAATGATCTATTTTTGTCCTCTTATAGCCTTGACTCGTCATAAATGAGTCAAATTTCTTGTACCATTGTCTAGGAGCTTATTTTAAACCATACAGACTCTTCTTGAACCTACAAACCATGTGGGCCTTCCCTTCAAGTTCAAAACCCTCGGGTTGATACATGTAGATTTTCTCCTGTAAGTCTCCATGTAGGAATACAATCTTCACATCTAGTTGCCTAAGTTCAAGATCCAAGCTAGCAGCTAGTCTCAGTACAACCTAAATGGAACTCATCTTGACTACAAGAGAGAAGCTTTCACTGAAGACAACACCCTTTTTTTGGGCGCACCCTTTTACCACCACTCGAGCCTTATATTTCATGATTTGGTTGCCATCTTTCTTTAACTTGGACACCCACTTGTTTCTGAGTGCTTTTTGACTTTTCGAAGTTCCGCCAAATCATAAGCGTCATTCTTCTTCAAATAATTCATCTCTTCCTCCATGGCTTGAATCCAGCATTGCTTGTCCCTGTGAGACAACACCTCTTCGAAGCTCTCCAGCTCCCCCTAATTAGTTAGAAGAACATACTCAGAAATGAAATCCTCGGTGGACGGCTAGCGATCTCTTGAACTCCTCCTTGGAGGATTTACAACAACTTTAGGAGATTACTCCCCTTGATTAAGACCATCATCAGCAAGAGTATCATTTGTATCATTCCTAGGTTCTACCTCTAACATGGCACCCGCATCTGTGGAACCTCCAGATGAGATAGACACTGGTGTCACATCAGCCACACCAGTTGGATACTGAATGATCTTCCTAGAGCGATCAATGCCAGCTATGGTCTCATGCTTGTGGAAGACAACATATATGCTTTTTTACTATTTTTCCCTTTTTTAGGTCCCATAATCTGAGCCAAACTCCTCATCTCCGTGGCCCACAAACACAAAGGAGTGGCTTTGCTATCAAATTTTGATCTATGTTCCTTTGGCACGTGCATGTAGGCCTCGCAAAATGTAAGCTTAACAACTCAGTAGAAATTGTGTGTTCAAAAGTAGCTACTGAAACTTGCATTAAGCTTAGTAGAATGTCACTAAGCTTAGAAAATGTAACCTTGCTCAATGGAATGTTACTAAGCTCAATGGAATATAGACTTGGTCTTCAAAATTAGCTTATCAAATGTATAGTTGAATATGGGGTGTGCAGGTTTGAGTGCTCGTGTCGTAACCAAAATCATATGGTGTTGATTTAAGATCAGCAGAATGTCAAATGAAAATGCGAATCTCAAATGTAAAGTGTAAATAATAGAATTTTCATTACTCATAAATAAGAGACTTTCACACCAAAAATTATGTTTAAAACCAATTACAACAGGAGCACAAATGTTCAAAACTAATGCCCAACTTGATATGGCCATAGCCTATATGCCCAACCTAAATTGACAAAACCTGTATATTTCACCCTAAAAAAATGTGGCCAACCTAAATGACATGACCTATTTAAATCAAGTCCAAATAAACAAAAAAAACAGCTAATGTTAACTGTTAGATAAAGATATGCATTAGCAATAGCATTAGTAGCAGGTGGGTAATTAAGACATCCCAAATCTTGAGTTGGAATCACCTCTCCACTCTCAAAACTCCTCCTTGGTGCTCCCTTAACTGGAAGCTTCTCCACTGTCTGAGCAGATGCATCAACAATAGTGGGTTCAGAAGTAACAACAATAATAGTAGGTTCAAAAGCAAGAACTCTAGGTTCAGTAGCAGGTTCAGAGGAGCTTGGTGGCTAACAAAAAAGGACAAAAAATGTAGGCATTAACATCATATCATGTGAATGATGCCAATAAGGCACATAATTGAAAAAACCAAGACAAATATGATAAATAACACCTTTTGCTTGCATGTCTTCTTCTTATGGCCATAGTCACCACAAGTAGAGCACTTGACTGTTCCTCTAGATCTTGGTATAGTTCCATAAGGCTTATTGATGTATCTGCCGATGACCAAGCTAGGGTTCAATAGAATACAACTAACTTAGCAACCAGCAACCAAGGGTAGATAACATCAAGGGGAAATCAAAGGAAAGTGATCACATAAAATGATGGTTGTGATGCATCAAGTATGTGGAGGGAGAATGGTGCTTAGAATCAAGTGATTCTAAGTGGGAAAACAATGGCTTTTTAATGTGAAGGGATGTATAACACAAGGGGGGAAATGGACCCAAGCTAAAAACCACCAAGGAGGATGAAAACAAGAGAGAAACCGTGACCCTTGGGGGTTGCACGGTCGTGCCTAATGGCACGGGCAGGCCGTGCCACTTTGCTGCCCACTTTGCCTAGCTTCTTCCATGGTGCACGATTTGGGGTGGTTTTGTGTTTGGAAGAAAAGCTATGCCAAAGGGAGTTTTCTTAGCTTGAATTAAGCATGGACATGGACATGGGAAGGGTTATGGATGTGTGAAAATGGAAAGAAGAATTAAGTAAGGATTACTAACTTAAAATTAAAGCTAGCAAATCCACTTTAACCTTCCTTGAAACACCTTGAGTATATCATCGGTTTTGATAGAACTAAACTTAGGCAAGGATACAGAAACACCACCAAGCTAAGTTTAGGGCCCTTAAACAAAGTGTTAAGATACAGAAACACCACTTAACATTTGCCTAAGACTCACTTGAACACCACCTTAATTGGCCTAATTAAGGATAAGCAAGCAAGAATTTGTGTTTGTGCCTAAGCACCAAAAGCTTCTAGCTTTCAAAGGAGATTTTGATTCAAAGTTGGATGATTTACAAGGGGGGGGGGGGCGTGGGCTTCCTTTAATAGGCAGCCAAGACCCTTCTAGCTAGCAAAATAAACACCTTACAACCTTTCTTCATGCTTAGGAAAGGTATTAGTGCTAATTACAACCTGAATTGCACTAACTTAGATTACAACATTCTTAACCTAAACTAATACATTGAAATACAAAGTAAAACCATGTATAACTTATTAATACATCAATTAACACTTAAAATAAGCTTAATCCAAGCTGAATTTGCTGCTACAATCTCATTGGACAGCCGCAAAGGCATTACGGCTGGCCAATAGGAGTTAAGCAACACATTGCCACCAAGCAAGCTCCCATTGGACCTCCTTTTGGCCATGCAACCAATCAATGAAGGCCTAGAAGTGTGTGACAAGCATAGATGGTCGTGCCTAGCTGCATTCAAGTGAAGAAATCTGGCTGGAGGTTTAAAAAGAACCGGTTTATACAAAACCGGGTTCAGGGGCAGTTTCGTCCGGTTTTTATGCAACTTGTTAAGCATAACAAAAATGGGTATGGTTGTGATTTTAATCATGGGGGGGGGGGGTAAATTTAGGATGTATATAATCCCCTCCAACAAAGAAATCAAGGTTAGGACATGTTTAAGTAGGGTAATTAGGCTTAAACATTTTACCACGCAGATTAGGGCCTAATCTGACCGGTTTGGAAAAACACCTTGTTTCTTCATCCTCTTGTGTGCATTATTGGAATTTGATGCTTGGACCTGAAAGTACACATCTTGCGGATTCCAAAAATGTATAAAGTCGTAACTTAAGCATTAGTATAGCTTAAGCTATGAATTAATCAAAACCGGGTTAATTCTGGATTGTTGGGCAGTTTTGACATCTTTTGGTTTTTGGCTGATTTGGACGACCAAATGAACTCCAAATTGGATGAAACTTGTCTTGTTGGAAAGCTTACATCTTGAACGTGAAATCCATGCAAAAATATCAGACTTAAACCATGTTGATGCTTGTCGAAAATTGCTCACAAAATTAGGTCAGTGCTGGAATGAACCTTATGCCCTGCAATAGAACAACTAAAACAAAACTTGGTTGAATTATACAACCTTTAACCAGCATATTAGTAATGCCAAATTGATTTGATTCTTTTAAATCAAAGGGCATGGTGACATCTCCATCACTTATGTGATCTTGCTTCCCATTCCTCTTCCCTTTTTTCAAAACTATAGTAGCCTCTCCTTTTGTTTTTTGAATTTAGGGGTAACAATGGGATCATGTTGAGATGGACGTCATATGTTTGAACCATTTACACGTTGTAATGTATGTGTATAAGTGTTTCTTAGTTTCTCGAAGCTATAACACTCATGGACAAATTGACTTGGATTTAATTTCTCCTCTCTCATCACTATTAAGGTATGACAACAAGGAATACCACTCAACAACCATGCTCAATAGGTGTAAGTCTTATCCAATATGCCCACTACAAATCCTTCATTACCATACTTCACATCGTATATACCATTGACTCCTAGGCTTGCTTGCCACCACCTTGATTGATTCTTTCCTTTCTCTAACCTCTTCAAAATTATAGGACATACTACTTGATTTAAATGATAAGAAGTCTTTGTCTTTGGAGCAAACCTAGTCATGAAGGAGCAGAAGATGTCTTCAAGTATGGCAATAATAGGGTCAAATCTATGCTCTATAATGAATGCATTGAAGATCTCAGCCTTCTTGTTGTCAACAAAGTCGCATTTGACATGTTATTTGAAGAATACCCTACAAAAATGCTTGGGGTCCTTATTTTGTAATAATCTCCATGCACCAACATCAAGATCTTGCATCTCCTTCACATGTTTGGTGTGATGCACTTCATTGGATGACTTTACGATTTTCCAAAGCACCTCTCTATATTGCAACCTTCATATTTCTTCCATAAATTTTCATATACATGTTGTGCATATAATCTATGTACCGCATGAGGTGAGAATTGTGTAATCGCATCGATAAGACCCTAAACAAGGATGAAATAAGAATATCATCAATTGTGAGCATAATATGTAGGGTTAAATATGGACATTAGCATCAAATTTTACCTTTTGTTGGTACGATATTATAGTCTATCCTTGTCCATCCCCCATATCTAAGTCCTCATGCAAGAACTGTACAAACCACGTCCATGTCTTCTTACTCTCCACATGTACTACACCCTAAGTGATGAGGTACATTTAGTTATTGACATCTCAACCAACAACACATAACACCTAATGATTCCAAAGGCCCTTTAAGAAACATCCATCTAAAGAGAAAACTCTTCTAAATCCATCTAGGAATCCTCTCTTTAAAGGATGATGTTTGGACCTCAATCTTGATAGTTGAATATGTGTTCTTCTTGAGAAGCTCATTAGCATATGCTCATATCATGCCAAACTGTCCACTATGATCTCCTAGGATGGATGCCAAACCTTTCCTCGATTCCTTACACATGTAGACATCGAAGGCTTATAGTTATGATTCTTCTCCACAATGTTTCTTAGCTCTCTCAATCTCAAACTAGGTTGCAATCTAAACTTCTCTCCATATTTTCGGGCCAACCAATCACTACAAATCCTCTTCATTCCTCTCTCAAACCTATAAGGTACACAAGTATGAGGATTAGGCATGTTAATTTGAAGCGATTTCTCCCCTTATGGTCTTGAAGCAAATCACACCCCTTCGATTTGCAAACTAAGTAAAGTCTGTCTGTGTCACTCTTGACTGCCTTTAAACCATATCCATTATACATTCGATAATCTTTAATGGTTCCCTTAAGTTGCTTTTTTATCTCTAAACAACATGCCGTCCTCCAAATGTTCCCCATCTTTTGTTGCCCTTTTCTTGTACCTAGGGTATGTGGCTGTCCCTTTATTTTTTTTGCCATGCTTCCTTCCTCATTACCATCTTCATTTGTTTCACTACTGGGAGGTTGTTTGCATCATCTGAATCTTTGTAATTTGACTAAAAAGCATCCATATCATGAAAGACTTTACCTTCGCTGATGATTTCAACTCCTTCATCCTTAAATGCTTCTAAATTAGCATGATGATGCTTCTCCATTTTCTCCATTTTCTTTATTATTTAAACCACTCACTCATCACAAAAACCTAGCCTAGACTCATTATAATCATGATCAACCATTGAATCACCTTCATCACCATTTGATTTTGTGTTGTCATCATGCTTAACATACAAACAAACATACTCTAAAATTGAGCTTAGAATTCGTAGCTCATCCACCTCTGTTTCACTATTGATTGCCACTAAGCTGTCCTCAAAAGCCAAATTAGGCTTGCTAAAATAAATAGCTTTAATCATTCTATTTGAATAGCCTAATGCAAGAATATTATCTCTAATATTATCAACACTTAGCTTTGTACAATCACACTCAAATTGACTGATATTTCCTCCATGAAACACCAAATGGAGCATTCTTTGAAAACCACTACCATGATATACATGAACACCACCTTCTTTGACATTCTACCAGTAACAAATTAAAATCAATAGAAATAGGCTTAAGATAGGCTATTCCTAATAAAAAAATTACTTTATTGATGTTAGATTTTAATCCACAAGGACACAAGAGGGGATGTGAATTGTGTCTACCAATTTTTCGAATAGTTTCAAAAACACTCCTGATAAATGTTTGGAGTAAGTGTTTCTAGTGAGACAGAAACCAAACTTATTTCAGAACACTCATGAGATCGGTTTGTGATGCGTGTTCTCAGTGAAACAGAAACGAAAGTAATTGCGAAAATAGTAAAGGAGATACAATATTTTTACGCGGAAAACCACCTTTGGCCCAACTGAGGTGTAAAAACCACGACCTACCACTGTAGGATTTCAGCAATACTTTCACTAAACGGGCCGAACACGTTACAACCGTAATACACGTAACTTAGTCTACCCAAGACTCTCGTTACAAACACACATCCAAAGTCTCCCAAGACTTGGACAAGCTCACACGGACAACACGTCCACCGTCTCCTAAGAGACCTCGTCCAACTTGGACAAATACTCACGGACACAATGTCCACACGTCCCCTAAGAGACCATGTCCAACAACTTGGACAACCTCTAATCACGATGACGGAAAAGAGATAAAGAACACCTTACTTGAATGCTTCTAAATAAGCTAAGTGTAAGGTACAATACAACTCCTATTATGCCAATAATGAAGACTCAATTAAGCGCACACTTTGAAGGTTTTTCTCACAGAAAAATTCAGACTCAGAAAAGCAATTTTAGCACTTGAATAATCGTGAAAAGCCCTTGAAAAACTTTGCATGAAGAGATGAGAAGCGAGTGCTTATATACCCATGAAAAAGCAAGGATTTGATTTCCATAATAACTCTGAAAATACTCAGTATCTTAAAAGGAAATAAATCCTTCAAGAATGTATTTTTTCAGGAAATCATATCTTTTAACGATAAGATAAAATCTTTTGAAAAATATTTTAGGAGAACAATATTATTTAGGAAAGTACTCTTTCTAAAACACAATATTATCAGAAAATCGATCCCAAATATATTAGGAATTTTAGCAGTAGAAAAACTCTTAAAAATCTTTGAAAACCGATTTTTACACTCGCTGCCCTCAGAACACTGCAGACCTGTTTGCTCAATTGTTCTGAGCAGTGTTTTGAGTCAGCTTAAATAATTTCTTCAAGGTGAGTGTTAATTCAAGTTCTTCTTTGGCATATTAACAAGAATGTAGACAAATATAACAAGTACTTAGCCCTCAGACTCTGAAGACTCTTGTACTCTGCAGATGATGTGCACATATATCTACTTTGATGATTTCAGCTTCTTCGACCTCTTCTTCAGGGTGTTTGCAAATTCTATCGCTTTCAACATACAACTTTATGACATAGCTTCAAACATGATATTTCGAACTGATCTCCAGGATGTTTGCAATCTATCTTATCACATAATTCTAGCACTCAACTCAAGCCAAGCATAATTAGCATATTTGGGTTGTAATCTGCAAAACCTTATATAATATTGATTCAACAAATTCCCCCTTTTTGATGATGACAAACCAAATGGCCATTAAAAAATGAGACAAGGCAAAGCGCAAAATATTAGTGCCAAGATAGTTCAAGAAGCCAATTCACATAAGAGAGAATAATAACAATAGAAAGTCAGCTTAAAATAGGCAGACCAATCAAAGCATGGTCATAATTATCTTCCCCCTTTTGACATCATCGAAAAGGTCGAGGAAACCATCTGCATAAATTCAGTAGGGATGCACCCACCACCACGGGTAGTGAGGGAAATGACCGCAATGCACTCAAGTATATAGTACAGTAATGATATTGGCCATCCGAGTCACGCACAAACAGGTAACACATGCAATAGGCTAAGTTATAGCATAAATGCAGATACTATCCAAAAACAGCCATAAATTGTTAGTAGGCACATACATAACCAAGTGTTTGAAAAATAGTGTTGGAAACATGGGAAGGAACAGGTTCAGGTAGAGGAAGGTGGAGGAGAAAATTTGGGCTGTGAGGGAAAGACGGGTACTCAGCAGATCCTCGTGATGCTTTGCATTAAGAGTCTTTTCCTCTGTAAGCGCTTGCTTCACTTCAGCTATCCCCCCCTTCAAAGTGATCGAATCCTGCAACAGAGTGACAATTGTAGGACCACTGGATGTGGAGGCATAACTGGGAATATGGCCAAGAGGTGTTTGGAACCCCTGTTCTGAAGGTGCACTGTCGCCTTTTGTAATCTTGAACCCACACCAAATCAATGTACTGTTGCCAATCTCATCACTAATATGAAGGCCTACTTTCTTCCGTAATGGAATCCCAAGCTTCTCAAACACTGACGTCAGCAAGAACCAATACCCCATGTCATGAACCTTGGTTGTGTTGGAAATTCTCCCAATATGGCTAATCATGATTGCAGGCAAGTTAATTTTTTCACCCCTATCTAACAAATCAGTGTAGCACATAGCCATGGGATCAGCAAGGTTGCATCTCTAACCTCAGGGAACAACATTTGTAATCACAAACCAAAACAACAACCGATGCAAGGGCATCATTTCCCCCTTTTTCACAGACCGGGACACAGTCAAATGAGGCTTTTGGCCAGTCTTTGGGTCAGTGCCAACAACCGTTCTTCAGCTAAGATGCTCTTGTCCTCTCTCACATACACATCAAAACCTTCAGAGGACACCCCAAGTAACTCACCTAACTTCTTAGCATCAAACCGCACTTCATGACCATTAATTATACTTGGCACCACTCCATTGGTGACAACATAGTTTGCATAGAACTCAGCTAAATCTGGGATCGAACACCCTCTCTCAGGATCTGTGAACAATTCTAACCATCCTTGGGCTTCTAACGTCTCTACAAACACCCCAAGCCCCGGTTCCTGAAAGTATGACGTCTTAACTACCTTCCCCCGAACCACAAATTTTTGGAGAAAATTCTCATATCTCTCAACAAGTGTCATGTTCTTCCTGACTTTCTTTTTCTTTGGTTCATCAGACTCTTCAACCAGTTCGGATATTTGTTATGCGATAACCCGTTCATCCTCATCACTATCTTCAGCATCCTCATTAATAAAATCATGACCCATACGTTCAAGATCAAAACCCTGTGATTCCTCAACCAACTTGGCTTTATTCCCCCTTAATCCAGACTCGGCCACAACCGGGTCATATACCACTCACTCCCAACCCGTAACTGGGTGTACTAAGGGTACCATATCAGGGTTCAAATCAACTGTCTTTAACTCTAAGCTTTTCAAGAACCCAAAAATAGAGGGATTAATGAAAAAGAAGGTGAGGGAGTATTTTTCACACCAATTGAGTACGCTTGTGGCGATGGTGCCGGTAATTCTTCCTCAAAATTCATCCAATTTCCTCCCCTTTTCCTTGATAATTGGCCCGTAGTGATCTCGGGTGAGAAGCTTTGAGTTTGGAGGATGCTTGACCGCCACGAGTTCTTACCATTGTGAGGATTTGAGGTGATTTGGAGTTAGGGTTTTGAGGGGGTTTAAGGAAAGAGAGGGAAATAGAGAGAGAGAGATGAACAGATTTTGGAAAGAGAGAGTGTTTTGCATGCAGCACATCATTACACTAGTTATGGTATAAATTATAGGTTAGGTGTAATGAAAAAGGAGATTTCAATTTCCAACATTCCTTTAATAATGCCACTTGGTCAGCACATGATACAAACAGTGGTCATGCTTGTTCCTGGAGCCTGTTTTTACTGTTAACAGTTCGGTGTCTCAGGACACTAAGGGCAATATCGTTAGACCTCAATGAGTGTCAGCATGTTACTTTCCACACATATGCCAGTAAAAGCACAAGAATTGAATGCATCCATTGGAATAATGTATTTGGCCTAACGACCCTTAACTAGTCAATCATTGGGGGTTAATTAAGCATGCTCAAGCTCTTTTAATCAAACCCAATTCAAGCCTATTCCTTTCAAATTGATCTCTACTTAGTGCCTTGGTAAAAATATCAGCAATTTGTTTATTAGTGGCACAAAAATTCATTGAAATCTAGCCCTTTTCAACATTGTCTCTTAAGAAGTGATGGCAAACATCTATATGCTTAGTCCTTTTATGTTGACACAGATTTTTGGCAATGTTAATTGCACTTGTATTATCACAAAAGATGGGAATGTATCCCGTATCAACACCAAAATCTTTGAGTTGTTGCCGTATCCACAACAATTGAGCACAACAAGAAGCAACCGCTACATGCTCGGCTTCTGCTGTGAACATGGCAACTGAGTGCTGTTTCTTTGTAGATAAGAGACCAAACAGGGTCCAAGAAAAGCAGCCATACCTGAGGTGCTTTTTCTGTCAACTAGAGATCCAGCATAATCAGCATCTGCATACCCAATGAGATCAAAATTGCACCCTCGAGGATATCATGAAGCTCAGTCCGAGGTCAAATGTTTCCTCATAATCGATCCCCTCTTCTTGATTGTAACCCTAAACCACCACCCTGGCCTTGTTCCGAGTGACTGTTCCAAACGCATCCAGTTTGTTCTTGAATACTCAGTTGGTGCTAATTATCGATCTGTCCTTAGGCCTTGGTTCAAGGTGTCAAACCTTGTTCCTTTCGAACTGATGAAGCTCTTCTTGCATAGCAGTAAGACAATCAAAATCTGCAAGAGCTTCATGAACATTTTTTTGGCTCAATGTTAGACAAAAACGCATAGAAGGCACAATAGTTTTTGACTTTAGACCGAGTTTGCACCCCTGTGTTAATATTAGATATAATTAGATCGAGAGGGTGCGAACTCTGATGTTTCCAAGCTTGCGGAGTAAGAGGAGTCGCAGACAGTCTCTCCTGAACACTCGATGAAATAGGGTCTGGATCTGTTCTAGAGCCTGTTCCCACAGTTGTTCAAGAAGGCTCAGGATGAGTGGATTGGTTTTGTCTCAGTTCAGGTTCAGCAGAGCTTCCCCTTGATTGGTTGGCTACCTGTCCACCTTTTAGATTTTCAGATCCAGAACTTGTTTCATCTTCAGGAAACTTACCATTTTCTTCCATGGAGTTTTGAGTGAGCGAAGAGTCTTTCCTTATAAGACCCAGTTGGAATTCTTCATCCTGTACATCATGCTCAACCAAGGAGTTAGATTCATCAAACAATACATGCACACTTTCCTCAACACATAAGTTTCTTTTGTTGAACACTTTATATGCCTTACTGTGTGAGGAGTATCCTAAAAATATGGCTTCATCACTCCTTGGGTCAAACTTTCCTAAGGATTCCTTCCCATTATTATGCATATAGTTTTTAGGGATCCAATTGAAATGTTGAATTTCAATTAAGAATTAATCAAAGGCAATAAAGAACTAATTATGAATAGTTTCTTTTTAAAGAAATCAAAAATAGGAAAGGGGGCGGATGTAGCCAAGTGGATCAAGGCAGTGGATTGTGAATCCACCATGCGCGGGTTCAATTCCCGTCGTTCGCCCACCAACCATTCTATTATGGGTTGGGTATAATAGTGGATCCTGATTCGACATTGTTACAATTATTTATTTTTCCGCCTTTGTGTTAATATTTGATTCCATCCAGAAATAGATTTTCTTCCCTATGAGTTCGAGTCTCAATAAGAATGCTAGTTCTTACTGTTCCTAAAATTACATATGAAAATTAAATATATAAAAAACATATATAAATATATCACACCAATTCCTGATGAGATTTCATTGATACAGAGCCAATTCCAATAGACTTATTGGAGGGTCCCATTGGCGTGCATCCAGTAGGAATTGAACCTACGAATTCGCCTTTGCATCCAAACACCCTCAAGTGCATGATATTGGGTTTTCTTCCTTTGAAAAGTTCGTAGGGAGTCTTGTTGAGTATAGGTCTGATCATGCATCTATTTATAATGTGACTTGATGTATTCAATGCCTCTGCCTAAAAGTTTCTAGGAAGACCATTAGCGACAAGCATTGTCCTAGTCATGTCTTCTAAGGTATGATTTTTACGCTCTACCTCCCCGTTCTGTTGGGGTGTTCTCGGGGTAGAAAAATTGTGATCAACACCATGTTTATTACAATAATCACTAAAGCTTGCGTTTTCAAATTCTTTGCCATGGTCAGACCTTAGACTTACTAATGGGTGTCCTACTCTCTTTTCAATTTTCTTAAGAAGCACAAGAAACTTCTCAAAGGATTCATCTTTTGATGCTAAGAATAAGGTCCAAGTGAACCGAGAGTAGTCATCCACTATGACAAACACATACTTATTCCCACTTCTACTCGTGATCTTCATAAGACCACATAGATCAACATGTAGGAGTTCAAGAGGTCGGGAAGTGCTCACATATTTCTTTGACTTGAAAGAAGTCCTTACTTGTTTTCCTTTAGCATAAGCGGCGCACACTTTGTCATCATTGTACTTGATGGAAGGTAGTCCGACTACTAGGTCTTTAGAAACAAGTTTGTTCAAAAGAGAGAGACTTGCATGACCTAGCCTTTTGTGCCAAAGCATAGCATCATCCTCAAGAGCACTTAAACAAGTCACATGATTGTGGGGAAGTGAGAGAACACAAGCTTTATACACATTGTTGTATCGCTTCCCCCTCAATACAACATCACCGGATTTGACATTGGTAATCCAGCACTGATTTGAAGAAAATTTAACATGATTACCACGATCACATAGTTGGGATATGCTTAGCAGATTGTGTTGTAATCCATCAACCAAGTACACATTATCAATGGAGTGAAAGAGTGATTTACCTATCTTACCTATACCGACAATTTTTCCAGACTTGCCATTTCCAAATGCCACTCTCCCTCCATCAAAGGCTATAAGTGAGAGGAAGTTTGATCTATCTCCCGTCACGTGCCTTGAGCAACCACTATCCAAGAACCATAGCTGGTTGCCTCCTCTCACTTTAGCCTACAAAACAACTAAGTGTTAGTTTTGGGAACCCAAATCCACTTGGGTCCCATTCCTTTAGACATGAAGATTAACTCATCTTTTTTAATCCATATTTACTTAACATATATAGAGTTTCTTTCCATGGCCCCTTTTCTCAAAGGGCAAGTGTGCTGATAATGACCAGTCTTTCCACAGTGAAAACAGATGGTCTTTTCTTGAAGTCCAACGTACTTCTTGTCTACTGGCTTAGTGAAAGGTCTATTCACAAATCCTAGCCCCCTTTTATTTCTGGTATGGTGAGTGTTTAGATAATTAAGCGCTTCTGAGGAACTGTTCCAGCGCCTGTTTTGAGCGAGGTCAGATTTAACCTTATGAGCATGTGCTTATGAGGAACTGTTCCAGCGCCTATTCTGAATGAGGTCAGATTCGGCCTTATGAGCTTTTTCAAGCAATTGGTTATTTTCACTAACCAAGGATTCTAGCCTAAGTTTCAGTTCTAGAGACTCACTTTCCAGTCTTGTAAGATCAGAGTTAAATTCTCTCTCTTGTGTTCATAAGGTGCTTAAGTGCATCAAGGTCATTACCAAAGGCAAGGCTCTTTTCTTCTGCTTCAATTTTTTCACACGTTCAAGTTCTTTTAGCGTGTCAAGATCCTTGCTTAAGGCAAAAGCTTTTTCATCTTTTTCAGAGGTGAGAATCTCATTTGCCTACTCAAGTTTTTGTATGGTTTTTTCAAGCATTCGGACATCCCTTTTTAACTTGGAAGAAGTATCTTTAAGCATACAATTCTTAGTGCTTATTGCCTCACATTCATCCATTAAGGAAAATAGTAATTTTAGAATTTTTCTTTTGTTAAAACCACTTACCTTTTCCTTGAATTGAGACATGGTTTCATCTGATTCTGAATCAGCTTTGGATTCGCTTTTGGCCATGAGTACCAGTGCTTCAGCTTTGTCTTGGGAGCTATCATCTTCTTTTGAAGCTTCACCCCATGCTAGCACCATAGCTTTAGTGAATTGCTTGGCAGTTCCACTCAGCTGTGATTTTTTTTCGCGGTTTCGGAACTGTTCTGAAGCCTATTCTTTCTTCTGCATGGGGCAATATTTTACAATGTGGTTATGTTTTCCACATCTGAAACATCTAGAGGTTTGGTCTTGGTCGCTGTTCTGTGTTTTGCTGATATTCCCCTTCTTGATGCTCTTTCCAACCTTCTTGAAGATTCCTTGTGGTGCACTCATCTTTTCAGGATCTCTCAAGGTGTTAGCCAAGGTGTGAGAACTCCGCTCTAATACCACTTGTTAGATTTTAATCCACAAGGACACAAGAGGGGGGGGGGGGGTGAATTGTGTCTACCAATTTTTCGAACAGTTTCAAAAACACTCGTGAGAACTGTTTGGAGTAAGTGTTTCTAGTGAGACAGAAACCAAACTTATTTCAGAACACTCGTGAGATCGGTTTGTGATGCGTGTTCTCAGTGAAACAGAAACGAAAGTAATTGCAAAAATAGTAAAGGAGATACAATATTTTTACGTGAAAAACCACCTCTGGCTCAACTGAGGTGTAAAAACCACGACCTACCACTGTAGGATTTCAACAACACTTTCACTAAACGGGTCGAACACGTTACAACCGTAACACACGTAACTTAGTCTACCCAAGACTCTCGTTACAAACACACATCCAAAGTCTCCCAAGACTTGGATAAGCTCACACGGACAACACGTCCACCGTCTCCTAAGAGACCTCGTCCAACTTGGACAAATACTCACGGACACAATGTCCACACGTCCCCTAAGAGACCATGTCCAACAACTTGGACAACCTCTAATCACGGTGGCGGAAAAGAGATAAAGAACACCTTACTTGAATACTTCTAAATAAGCTAAGTGTAAGGTACAATACAACTCCTATTATGCCAATAATGAACACTCGATTAAGCGCACACTTTGAAGGTTTTTCTCACAGAAAAATTCAGACTTAGAAAAGCAATTTTAGCACTTGAATAATCGTGAAAAGCCCTTGAAAAACCTTGCATGGAGAGATGAGAAGCGAGTGCTTATATACCCACGAAAAGCAAGGATTTGATTTCCATTATAACTCTGAAGATACTCAGTATCTTAAAAGGAAATAAATCCTTCAAGAATGTATCGTTTCAGGAAATCATATCTTTTAAGGATAAGATAAAATCTTTTGATACCCACGAAAAAGCAAGGATTTGATTTCCATAATAACTCTGAAGATACTCAGTATCTTAAAAGGAAATAAATCCTTCAAGAATGTATTTTTTCAGGAAATCATATCTTTTAAGGATAAGATAAAATCTTTTGAAAAATCTTTTAGGAGACCAATATTATTTAGGAAAGTACTCTTTCTAAAACACAATATTATCAGAAAATCGATCCCAAATATATTAGGAATTTTGGCAGTAGGAAAACTCTTGAAAATCTTTAAAAATCAATTTTTGCACTCGCTGCCCTCAGGACACTGCAGACCTGTTTGCTCAATTGTTCTGAGCAGTGTTCTGAGTCAGCTTAAGTAATTTCTTCAAGGTGAGTGTTAATTCAAGTTCTTCTTTGGGATATTAACAAGAATGTAGACAAATATAACCAGTACTTAGCCCTAAGACTCTAAAGACTCTTGTACTCTGCTGATGATGTGCACATATATCTACTTTAATGATTTCAGCTTCTTCGACCTGTTCTTCAAGGTGTTTGCAAATTCTGTCGCTTTCAACATACAACTTTATCACATAGCTTCAAACATGATATTTCGAACTGATCTTCAGGATGTTTATAATCTGTCTTATCACATGATTCTAGCACTCAACTCAAGCCAAGCATAATTAGCACATTTGGGTTGTAATCATCAAAACCTTATATAATATTGATTCAACAACTGAAAATATGTTGTTAATCACTATCATCACTATGCAATTAAAAAGAAGAATTCACTATCATGACAATGCATATGGCAAGCACAATCACTATCGTCACTTAGTAAAAAAAAAAAAAAACCAAAATTTAATGATAACCAGTTTACAATTGGGTTAACAACTTAAATATCAATGATTCACCTTCATCAATGTGCAGTTAAACATTGCTAAACAACGACATTGATATTCACTATCATTGAAATACTTATGCTAACTTCTTGTATTCACCCACAAATTAGAGCTTCACGATAGACTTATATACACTAACTGTTTGTATTCAAATGTTTCATATATTAAAAACATATATATTTATATGCTTCTTTCTGATGAAATAGCTCAATTTTGGGTGTAACCAATGCATACTCGATCTTCTTCTTGAATGGCCTTCGGTTTTAGGATTTATGATTAGAGGAGCATTGCATTGTGGAGTTTGAAAGCAATACGGATGTTTAGGGCATGTGGCATAGACAATCGTGGAGGGAGGAAGAAGGGAGGGAAGTTTAAGCATCACAATTTTCAATTTTAAACAATTTCCTTTTAAAAAAATTTTGGCGTCACTTTTGACCTACAATAGCTAGTTGTGCGGGGCCCAACAATGACATTTGAGACACTAAAATTTTTGTTAGTCGCATAATAGATCAAAGTATAAATTCAGTGGCATGTTAGACAAAAATAAAAAGGTCGGTGGCATGCTGACCAAATAACTCCATTAGAAAAAGGGCCAACAAATTATGAATTTGTAAAAAAGAAAAAATTAATTTGAGAAGATGAATTTTGTGCATCTCAAAAATTTAGTACTATGATTTAAAAAGAGAAATGAATATTCTTCTTGAATAAAATGAGTATGAATTTATGAGGGTTCCTTATGATAGAAGAAAATGGTGAACATAATGGCCAACCTCACTTCTGAGCACCGTCCACTCCATGCCGTCCTGAAAATTCAAGCTTCCCCTTCAGTTAGGGGCGAAGCCACCGTGGGGTCAGTGGGGTCAGCCGACACCCCTCACAAAAAAAAATAAATTAATATACGTCTGATAATTAAAAAAAAATAGGTATATATATTGAATGTGTGCAAATGATACACGAAATGTGTCTTGCTTCAGCGGTCTGGGAGGATGCTTTGCAAGTCTGAGGTCGCGGGTTCGAATTTACACACTGCCTTTTTTTCGGTTTTTTTTTCACTTTTTTTAAAAGCCCAGTTGCTGTTGCCCACTGCTCGACAGCGACTCCACCTCTGTCTTCGGTCTTCCTCTTATCCTCTCAATCGCCACTGCTCTTCTTCGAGTCTTCCACCGTCTGCCACCTCACATTCTCACTCTCAGGCCTCAGCTCAGCAAGTACAGAAACCTCAACCTCGACCCTCAGGCCTCTGCCTCTGCTTTGCCTCTAGCAGTCTAGCCGGAGCCCCGAGCCCTCTACCCAGCAGTGCAGAACGCCAGAACGCAGAACCCTAAGTCCCTAACCGGCTAACCCGCGGGCCACGACTGAGTGACTGACGAGTGACGACTCAACCACCAGGTCCACCACGCCACTGCCCCACTGCGGCACTGCCCAATGCAGCCCACAACCCCACACGGACACCGGACAGTCAGACACGGCCACACCCCAGTGCCCCAGATTGCCCAGTGCCCACTGAACAGTCTGAACTCAAGTTCTCAACTCCCTCTTCAAATTTGTGAGCTTTTCTTTTACTTGATTCTTCAATTTGTAGCCTAATAAGTTATTAGTTTACATCATCTAATTTAATTTGTGAGTTTATAATGTTTATTTGTCAATTGTAATTTCAAATTTGTTTAACCTATATGTTTAATTTCAATTCTAGGTTAAATTTTAATTTGTTGATTAGTTTATTATATTCTTTAATTTTTTGAGTTTATTTTCCAATTTCAATTCCAACTTTGTTTAATTTATATGTTTCATTTCAATTGTAGGTTATCTCTTAATTTCTAGATTGCTTTTTTTTTTATAGTTTAATTTGTGAGTTTATTTGTTAATTTCGATATAGAATTTATTAAATTTATATGTTTGATTTCAATTATAGGTCAAAATGCATAGATATTTCAAAAAGATAACTAAGGAATCCTCGTCGTTACCTTCAAGTTCGAAATTCGAAAATTCGCCTTTGAATGAAGAAGGTAGAAACGACGTCACTCAACCACAACCACCATCTTGTGGTGTAAATGCCAATTCCACTCCCTTTTCTACTCAAAGAAGTCGGGTTGATGTAAATGCTCTTCCATCTGATCCAGGAGAATGAAAACCAATGTCACAATATCATCCAGATGAACGTGATGAGGTAAGAAGAGCTTATCTTCAAAAAGGCCCATTTCAACCCCGAAATCATGCTTTCCCTCAAACACTCATGTCTGGAAATATGCGTCGATTCAATAATGCTTGGTTTGGTGAATATGGCAATTGGTTGGAATATAGCATAAAGGAAGATGCTGCATTTTGCTTGTGTTGCGATTTGTTCAAAAATGATGAAATAAGCCATTTTGGTGGAGATGCATTTACAACAAAAGGATTTAAGAGTTGGAATAAGATGGGTAGATTCAAAAAGCATGTTGGTGGGGTAAATAGTGTTCATAACCAATGTGTTAAACGATGCGAGGACCTTATGATGCAAAAACAATCGATACAAACTGCATTGGAAAAACAGTCAGCACATGCTAAAGCTGAGTATAGGACTCGTTTGACTGCTTCGGTTGATGTATCAAGATTGCTTTTGTTTGAGGGTTTGCCTTTCCGAGGTCATGATGAAAGTGAACATTCAAAAAGGAAAGGAGTTTTTCGTTCCATTTTAAAGTTTCTTGGAGAAAAGAATGATAATGTAGGAAGTGTTATTTTGAAAAATGCTCCTGGTAATTGTATAATGTATTCCCCTGACATCCAAAAAGATATTGCAAATGCATGTTCAAGAGAAACTGTTAATGCTATTCTTGAAGAAATTGGGGATGGATATTTTGCTGTATTAGCAGATGAATCCCGAGATGTCTCTTGTAAACAACAAATGGCTATTGTTTTAAGATACGTTGACAAAATGGGGTTCGTTATGGAGCGCTTGGTTAGCCTTGTTCATGTCACTAGCACTACCGCATTGTCATTGAAAGAAGAAATTTATTCTGTGCTTGCTAAGTTATCCTTGAGCCCATCCCGAATACGAGGACAAGGGTATGATGGGGCTAGTAATATGAGGGGGCACATCAATGGACTTAGAACTTTGATTTTGCAAGAAAATCCATCAGCACATTATGTTCATTGTTTTGCTCATCAACTTCAATTGACTCTTGTTGGGGTTGCAAATGGACATCCTCATATTAAAGGGTTTCTTGAGTTGGTCAATCTGACTTTGAATGTGATTGGAGGTTCTTCTAAACATCGAGATGAATATCGAACAAGACAATCGGAGAAAGTTGAAGAAGCATTGCAAATGGGTGAGCTTGTAACTGGGAAGGGTTTGAATCAAGAACTAGGACTGTAGAGACCTAGTAACACTCGTTGGGGATCTCATTTTAAAACGTTTGTGAATCTTATTGTCATGTTTGCTCCAATTGTTGATGTCCTTGATGCTCTTGCAACGGATACCGATTCTGATGATAATGCTAGAGGTCAAGCTATTTTGGATGGTATTCAAACATATGACTTTGCTTTTTTATTACATCTTATGAAATTGGTGTTAGGCATTACAAATGCATTGAGTCAGGCATTGCAAAGAAGGGATCAGGGCATTGTAAATGCTTTGTCACTACTTGGTACAACTAAGAAGCAATTACAACGCACAAGGGATCGTGGATGGGATGCTTTGATTGATGATGTTAAGTCATTTTGTCTGAAACATGACATCGAGATTACTAATATGGAGGATTTTCCTCCACTTCGTGCTCGGGGAAAGTCTAAACGTAGACTTTCTTCGGTGACAAATGAGCATTACTATCGTGTTGATGTGTTCTATTCGATTCTTGATATGCAAATGCAAGAGCTTAATAGTCGCTTTACTGAGGCAAGCACTGATTTGCTAATTGGCTTGTCTTGTTTGAGCCCTGCCGACTCATTTGCTAGCTTTGACAAGGACAAGGTACTTAGGATGGCTCGACTGTATCCAGATGATTTTGATGATTTAGGCATTGAGGCCCTTGGTTTTGAGTTGGACACTTACATCGATAACATGCGTGATGATGAGAGATTCTCTGACTTGAATGGACCTAGTGAGCTCTCTACAAGGATGATTAAAAAAAAGAAGCATTTGAGCTTTCCTCACGTGTACTTATTGCTGAAGTTGGCATTGATTCTACCAGTTTCTACAGCAACAGTTGAAAGAGTCTTCTCTTCGAAGAGGTATATCAAGACCAACTTGCGCAACCGAATCTCAGACGAGTTTTTGAATGACACTGTTATTACTTATTTTGAGGATGATTTGTTTGAAAGTATATCTACTGATGATATTTTGCATCGCTTTCAAAATATGAGGTCTCATCGAGGACAATTGGATTAAATGTAATGTAATCGTTATTTAATTTCAATTTATCACTATTGTTAAATTTTATATTGTGTACTATTAATTCCGACACCCCTCTTCGATTTTTCTGGCTTCGCCACTGCCTTCAGTTTGGGTTGACACTGCCTCTGTTTTCTTGCTTTTCCCTTGGGTTTTTTGCCAAGCGGCGAAAAATTAGTTCGTCTAAAAGGCCAAATCCAGAAAAGATGGTGGCCAAAAAATTGCAAATTCGGGCTAAAGGGTGAATTTAATCGATGGGGGATACAAAAGCAGATTTAATCGATGGAGATGGGTATATTTAATCGGCAACGAGCGATCTAGCGATAATTCGACTCCAACTGAGAAGGATACCGGCAACTAAAATCAATTCTTACAGTCTCACGTCCTCCCATTCATGCTATGTTATGGAAGATTTGATAGTTGCAAAACAGCCTTGACAACAAACAGAGGAGTTTGCTAATGGAGAGTGGAGCTAGTGAGCTTTGGTAATGGGATTTGTAGAAGTGCTTCCGTACTTTATCATCATTTTCAGTTAGGTGTTTCGCTATTTAAAAAAGAAAAAAGGGGTGACCGGGAGTCGGTTCGGTGCTCTAGCTTTATGTGCAAATAGGACAACTATTTTGAAAGCCTATATTCATTTTTCAATAAAGATGTTCAGTACTTTAAAATTCATCATTTTTCAAAGTAGTAGAATAAACTTTTTCTAAACATAAAAATCTTGTGATTTGGTTCTATAAGCAAATTTCATATATTCTTTTTCTAGTGTTACTTAATTAGCATAATATTTTTTCATCCAAATTAATTTATTACTAAAGTATTCTAATTAATTGCAAAAATAAAAACAGAATTAAAAAAAGTGAATGTCCGTCAAAAAAAAAAAAGAGGACGAAAGATAAAAAGACATATATATATTTTCTAAAAAGAAGATATTCATTTTCATATCAAATATGTTCATTCATGCATAGATTAATATAACGATATCCTATTCTTAGAAAAAGATATTTATTGTTTCAAAAGTTTAATCATTTTTAAAATTCTTTTCGTTTTTTTTATATTACCATCCTCCCTCCCACCCCCCTAAAAAAAGAGACAACATGTTCCTTCACTTCCTTGTGCTCTAATAAGCATGCCTTATATGAATATGAATAAAATTTTAGTAGAAGCAAGTACTATCTTAATATCTCATCGCCAAAATTGTCCTTTTCCACCTAATTTTTCCCTTTATTTTATTTTTCATTTTAAAAATTGAGTTCTAGCAGAAAGTTGAATTATTTTTATGTAAATTTTCAGTTGCTTTATATTTTAAATTGCATTTATACATGCATAATAATTCATTTTTGCAATAAGTCTTTTACAAATTAATATATGAATTGAAATATTAATTTTTCATATCGATATACTATCTATATGCATATTAGTCTTAGTTAATATAATTATTCGTTAATTTTCAATAATAAAATATTAATTGAACAGCATAGATCAATTATGAGATGACATAGATCAAATTTAACATTCAAATTTTATATAATTTTTGTAAGATTATATTCATTTTGTAAGATGTACATGTTCATTTTGTAAAAGTTAATATCAATTAAAAAAATGTCGTAAAATCAATTGTTTAAAGAATACATAACTTTTAAATTTTTTTGAAGTGTTTCAATTGTGTCAGACAATAGGTGCATACACATTCACTTGAACCTTTTAATATCTTTTTTTTTTGTTTTAGTTATCAACAAGTATTCATCTTAAAATAATGATATTCATTTTTTTGGAAAAATAAACTGCACTTTCTTAGAACATGATATTCATTTTTTTCTATAACTAGTCAATTTTTAGATGCAATTTAAAAAAATAATCAGCTCCTTTAGGGAAAAGGGGGAGCTGAGTGTAAAACCCATACTCTTAATTGCATATTCTAATACCCAACTAGTATTTAAAAACAATTTTTTTTAAAAAAATAAAACTAGGTACTCATTTTCTTAGATATCAATGTTCTTTTTTTTAATAAGTAGACACTCATTTTCTAAAATATCAATGTTCTTGTTTATATAAATATATATTCATTTTTGTGCAAGTAAATATTCATTTTCTTAAAAGTGTGCCATTTTAGTTTCAAAGATTTATCATGCGCCATTTGTCTCTCCCTTATTGCTAATTGCCAACTTTGCTTCTATTGGGGCAATTCCAAAAACAATGTGAAGACATTACGTGCCAAATCTTACATTTATTCTCCCATAAAATAATATTATTTTTAAAAGTATTCATTTTAAAATGTCAATAATCATTTATTAAAAACTTTATTGAAGATTGGATTAAAAATGAATATCTGCTTTATAGAAAATGAATATGCCTATTTTAAAAATGGATACGATTTAATTTCGGTTAATTCTTAACTATAGAAATTTGTGACTTCCTATAGTAACTTTTTTATTTGTTAAAATGTTATATGGAGTAGTTGTTAGAAAATGAACATTAGCTACACTAAAAACATATATTGTATGTCAAAAAGAAAAAATGAGTTACGACTATAAAAGGGTTGCCAATAGAAGCCATGTTCCAGTAGATTATGTTCTGCAAAATGCAGAGCGCAACAGACGAGACATGGAATGAACTGGAAAAAGTATTGTAGAAGAGGGAGAGTTAATCCTAAGGTACCCTGACATATGGGACATTAATTTTTTAGGGCCTAAGTTTTTGGAGTGAATATTTTAGTACCTCGACAATTGCTAACTGAATTTTTAGATGCCCTCCGTTTTTCTTAAGTCCTTAAACTTTTAAAATTTGTATTTTAATCCAAATCCTTAAAAACTTACTTTCGAAAATTGAAAATTTGTGCATGTCTTTGCAGCACCTTACTTAAGTCCTCCATCATTTGGTATTAGAGCCCCGTGACAAAAAATAATTAAGATAATTAAGCTATTTAATAATTGATTAAACTAATTAACTGTGATTAATGCTTGAATCATCACCTGCTTACTGTGGTCCAAATTATTCACACATTGTTAACTCACATACCGGAAGAAATTTTTTCAATAGCACCTTAATTAAACTATATCACTGATATAATTATATGTAATTTACCTTTCTCTAGTTAACGAAGTTAGGCATAATAGAAAATCTACTTCAAGTATTAGTACTCTACTTTAGCATAAATGTCCTTTGGAAAACCCAAAAAATAAAAATTTATTTCCTTAGCATGATATAAAAATTAAAAAAGAAGTAGGGGAAAAATCAGCTGAAAAATCGTATAAAAAGGCAGAAAAAGAAGAAGAGCATGGAGTTTAGGAGTATACTCTTGAAGAACTACAAGATCTGTTCGAAAAAGAACAAAATCCAGAAGAATTAAACAAGATCATGAGCATAATTAGTGATAAACATGAGATGTTGTCTGATGATAATGAAGAGACAAATAATGTCCAAATAGAAGAAGAAATATATTAGTAGATGAATCTCATTAAATTAGAAGATCTTAATATGTTAGCATGAGAAGAAGTCAGAAGAAAACTTGATAAAAAATATGGTAAAATGACTGATGAGATCAATGAGATTGGAGAAGAACTCGACTTAAGAAAAATAGAGACCAATTTAACTAACAATATTGTTCCTAGGCTTGAAGAATTTGGTGAACCTTCTAGAAGAAATACTCATTTTATAAGACATAGGTATGTTCCAGCAAGACGTACAACCAATTTTTATTTTAGGTTTATCCCAAGGAAAACTACTACCTTTGAAGAAATTGGCCTTACCCCATTTAGCCAAACCGTATATATCTTAAACATAGATAGAGCTTATAATAGAGAGGAAATATTTGAGGATTGGAAAAGAGGCATGAATAGCATCTTAAACCTAAATACTACATGGACTGCTCCAAATTTTCTAAATTACATCGAGCATGATTTTTCTGGCACTGTAGTTGTCTGATATGACTCATTGAATGAAGACAGTAAAAATACATTAAGAATGATGGAAATGCCAGCAGCTATGTTCAAAAATCTATGCAAGGAAATTGAAACCGAATTCAATGGAGCTAAACTTGATTATGAAGAAAAAGCAAGAGAATGAAAGAGAAAGATTAATAATACAGAATTGTAGGATATGAAATATCTGAAAAATTGTGTTGCTGAATTTAGTCAATATTATTGCAAAATTGGGCACAATGAAACCAATCTTGGTATGTTCTATGATAAATTTTCATATCCTATAAGTTTCATAATTAATGAAAAATACATTACATGGCTTTAAAGAACAAATGTCATTGATACCCTTGGTTCAAGAATCTCTTATTTAAGAAAATGGGTCAATGATAAATGTTTTGATCTCCAAAAGCAAAAGAAAATTAAGAAGCAATTTCTAACTTGTTGGGATTCACCTCATCAATAGGAAAAGGAACCTGAAAGGAGAAGAAAAAGAAAATTTTATAAGAAAAAGAGCTTTAACAAGCAAAGGGGAGAGAAATATAAAAAAAAATATTGTAACAAACTAAGCCCTAAAAAACAAAGATTTTTTAGGAAAGCAGCTTATTTTCTTGCAGGGAAAAACAATTGCAAATGATAGGCATGCGAAGAAGTAAGAAATTATGCCAATGAATGCAAAAATAGGAAGAATAATAAGCTGATTGAAATCCTAGCAAGCCTCGATTATGTTGAGCTCAGTGAAGATGAGGCATTAGATCTAGCCCTAAGTAGACATGGAAAATGGATCATTTGGTTCGGGTACGGTTCGGATCCAGTTCGGATTGGGTCGTGTTCGGGTTAAGCGACATTTTGGGTCGTTTCGGTTTGGGTCGGGTATGGTTCGGTTCAGGTCGATTTCAGGTCAACCAATTTTTGGTCAAATATGCTCGTCATGCCAAAACAAGCAACTTTATGGAAAATTTCAGGTCGAGTATGGTTCGGTTTGGGTCAATTCGGGTTTTAGGTCCAATTTCAGGTGATCATATTTCGGGTGTCGGGTTGGGTATGGGTCCAGGTCGTTCGGTTCGGGTTTTGGGTCTCGGGTCAATTTTGCTAGGTCTAGCCCTAAGTAGTAACAAAGGAATTGTTGAAATTATACTAGACAATGAATATGAAGAAAGTGATTATGAAGAAACACGCCATATGATGGAAAGTAGCTCGATTAGTCTTAGTGATTTTCAAGGAGAAGAGTTTGTTGTAGACAATGATAACGAAGAAGTCAAAGGAGATTGGATCCTTAACATAATTCAAAAAGACATGATCCATAAAAAATCAATCTTTCAATTAAAGAGTAAGTATGTATGTGAAATGATGGACGGAGATTTAGAAATCAAAGATTGTGAGTATGATGTGGGAGAAGTTAATCTCATTAATTGGGAAAATATCCTTAAGCACAACAAAGATAGAAAGTATAAGTATATACATGTTGAAGTGTCCAAGTTCAAATTACTCCATTACAATATTATAGCAAAAATATTGATATTTATGCTTTGCTCTGTGATATTAGGAATACCAAATTTAATAATCAAATTATCACGGGTATGAAGACCAATTTTTGCAATGGATCAACATGATTCAATTGCCGACCAGGATATTATATGAGTCTAAGAGATGAATTTACTAAAAACTTCGTATCCCTGAAGATAAAAAAAGTTGGGATGGACATAAAAAGAGGAGGATACCCGTTGAGGATATTTTGGAAAATTATCTACAAATTAGATAATATAATAGATCCGAAAACTAAGGTGACAAGGATAGAGGCAGAAAAGTTTGAAAGTCCTACCCCTACGCAAAAAATCTAGAGGATTAAATCCAATCCTCATGAGATAAAAATTGACAGGTCATGAATTTCTAGCTTTGCCAACCCTACTAAAATGAATAAGAAAATTGTGATAAAAATTGATGAGAATGGTAAAATTACCATAAAATTCCAATTATTAAAAAGCATGAGTGCAAGATTAGAATTGGGAGAAGGATCTTCATAAGCTAAAGAAGATCTTAAAGAAGATGATATGATTATTATGACTAGTAAAATGAGTAGAATGAGTGTTGAACCCGCAAGAAACAATGTTGGTCGAAGTATGAGTGTTGATAGAAAGGTCATTAGGTACAAAATAAGAACTATTAGTGAACCAATCTATGATGATGAATTAGTAAAAAACATGACAATGGAAATATGCTATGAAGCTACCAATACAAATCTTAATAGCACTTATATCCCAATAAAGGTGTGTTTAGAGGGATATAATAGGGATATAATAAATATGAATTGTGTGCTTACATAGATAGTGTTTGTTTTGTATGCTTTGAAAAAATATTATTATTTCCAGAATTTATATGTAAAAGAGCTAAGAGTCTGTTACAACTAAGGATAGCTGACAATAGTATATGAGCTATAATGAAGGTATAGAAGGGCTATCCATAGAATTAGGAGGAGTTCAATGCATTATACCAGTTCTATGGGCTACTGATAAACCCCTACATAATATGATTATTGGAAATAATTTTTAGAGATTATGTTCTCTATGCACGCAGACTATAAACCATATAATATTTACAATTAATGGTTACTCAGTTCCTATTGAAAAATTAAGTAAGGCTTACACTCATCAGAAAATTGAGTTTACACTCAGCCAGCGTGGTGAGAAAGTAATACCTGCACAACTAGAGGTATCATTAACAATTTCATTACTCGAGTTATCTTTTAAAGAGCAGATTGTCGAATAACAATAGAAATTATGCAAAGCACTCTACTATAATAATCCTCTAAAATTTTGGGATAAAGACAAGATATTTGCAAAAGTTACTTTATGAAATCTACTATTATTAGGGCCAAATAAATGGCGTGTACACACCAAGATATTTAAGAATTTGATAAACAAATTAAAGAACGTCTGGATAAAGGATTAATCAAGAATAGAAAGAGTTCTCACACCCATCGCACTTTCATCGTAAGAAATCATGCTGAAGAAAAAAGAGGTAAAGCATGAATGGTGATCAATTAAAAAAAACATAATGATAATACTGTCTTTGATGGTTATTATATTCATAACAAAACAATCCTTTTCAATAGAATTCAAGGGGCCTCTTAGTTCTTGAAACTGGGTTGCAAAAGCGGATAATGATAGATAAAAATGGATGAAGAAATCATTTCTTTAACCGCTTTTAGTTCCCCTCAAGGACATTATGAATGGATAGTAATGTCATTTGATTTGAAGAATGCACCTCAAATATTCCAAAGAAGAATAGATGACATCTTCGAAGACCTTAATTACCGTTGTCTAGTTTACATCGATGATATCCTTGTCTTTTCCAAAACCATAGAACAAAATGAATTTGATGTCTTAGTAGTCACCCAATGGTGCATTGATCATGGCATTATAATTGGAAAAAACAAATGCATTTATGCTAAATAAGAGATTAAGTTTTTAGGTCTAGAGATTAAAGTTGGACAAATTATTCTACAAAAGCATATTCTGAAAAAAATAGAAAACTTCCCTAAAAAGATTGAAGTTAGGAAGCAGTTAGAAAGGTTTCTTGGATGCCTTATATATGCTTTAGATTTCATTGAAGATTTAGCCAAGTTGAGAAATTCATTGCAACAGAAACTCAAGAAAGAAGTAAGTTGGACATGGACCCCTAATGATTCGAAGATTGTTCAAATTTTTTTCAAAAAGATGTATAAAAATCTTCCTATTCTTAATTTGCCTAATGATGGAGATGATTTAATTCTTGAAACATATGCTAGCAATGAGCATTAGAGTGTGGTACTCAAAATCAAAGGAGGAGAAAAACTATGCAAATATTGCAGTGGGAGTTTTAATAAAGTAGAATGCAACTATCCATGATGGAGAAAGAAATCCTTGCAATCATAAGGGAAATTGAAAAGTTCTTAATCTTTTTAGCCTCAAAACCTTTTCTTATCCGAACTGATTGCAATTGAATACTTGGTTTTGTGAAAAAGAATTTATCAAATATGCAAGTGTAAGGGTGACTCCTACGTTGGTAATTATGACTTAACAAATTTTCTTTCTTTATTGAACATATACAGGGATTGAAAAACTCCCTAGCAGACAGTTTAAGTCAAGAACTCGCCAATAGTGATCTCAGAATAGAACTCCTGCCACAAAAGGAGGAAATCCATAATGAAATGCCATTGCTGCTAGAACGGGTTTCTCCTTCTAGGAAAGTCCTTATTGATAATTTGGAATTTCATACAAAAATTAGATAACGATTTGGTTTGTTATCTTCTGCGTACCTAATAGCTCAAAGATTTTCCCTTTAATTACCTAAGATGTCCTTATGATAACCAAGAAAAAATAAGTTCTTATGTTCAACAAAAAGGGTTCAATGAGTGGTATATAGCCTACATCGACTATTATCATAATTATTCCTATTATATTTGGGAATCATGGAATCAACAATCTACTTTTCCTGAAAAGTCTGCAGTTGGTGGTGTCAGTTTCCCAGCAAATTTAATATCTGTAAATGACCCAATCATTAACGTCTGGGAATATGAGATGACAGATTACTTTATGGAAATCCCAGATCTGAAATTTTCATTTTTCTCAAGACTAACTAAATTTCAGCAATGCATGTTCAGAAAGATCCATTGGATTCTTACATCTCCTGATGGACCAACAAAAATTCCATATAATAGGTGCCTATATGTGGACGTACATTGTGCACTAATCAAGAATGAAAATGGAAAAGCCAAACCATCCCATTATCTTGTTCAAATTATTGATTTCGATGATCCCAATGATCAACGATAAGAATAGTTTCTAGAATGATGAGAATTAGTTAATGATCCTACTTTAGCAAGAGCCATCGATTTTTACAATATTTATCATCAAAGTTGGGCATTAATTGAACGAGAAAAAACATTAATGCATTGTGAAAACTCTACTTTTGCCTATGACAATGAGTTTAATGAATATATGAAGGTGGAGGGAGAATTTTTAGAGGATATCTTTGATTATCTCTTTGATATTGGAGTTGAAAAATTCTTATCAGGGAAAGGAAAAAAATATCTTCTTGAATTGTTTAAGAAATGGGATCTAGAGCATCTTCAATATGATGAAGATTTTGATTATTATCCAAATAATGATGGTCTGGAAGATATTATTGGAGATAAATGCATGTAGAATCTCAATAATGATGACTAGTCTTGTCATCATTAAAAGGCTATGAAAAGTGGTTGCTCCATTATTGTACTATTTTGACAAGTATCAGGTCTGTAAAATAAGGCAAGTTATTGTAGCCATGTGAATGTACTGTAACCATGTGTAAAAGCAGTATATACTGTAGCTATTAGAGCATTCTATGTACTCCCATCCCCTCTACAAAAGGATAGATTGAGTGCTGAGAAAGGACACAATTATTTGAGTGTACTTGAGCAAAAGAGAAGTCGGAATTCTCCATTTCTCTGTGAGCAAGCATCTCTGATGATCTTAGTAGTTTAAGTCTCTCCTAAATCTTTCCATTGTAATATTTCCACTTTCAAGCTTTCAATAAAAGATGTTTCCCAGTAGGGAATGTTATTCAATTGAACCTTATGTCTTAAATATTATAATTTCTTGATTAAAGTTCCACTATCCTTTAAACTATAAAGAACTTGATCAGTGACTACGGTCCGGGGTAGGAAAAGAAACAGATCTGTGCTATACCTGATCTAAGAAAGGTATGGTTGAGATTGGCAATCTCTGTAAATTGGAAGCTGGAGGAACGCAAAGGGTCCAATGCCAACTACGTTCAGGTAATGGTCGAAACTTTCTAATTAAGCTTTAATTAATTTGCTAAGTATGGCGGGCCTATAACAATAGAAAGTATAATATCTAAAGTATAAGTAGTAGATTATGATAATTAGTAGCAGTAAGGTCATTATAAGAAGCTTAATCGTTTAAAACAAGTATATTTCTTGAAAAAACCCTAAAAATAGCTTATTTGCATATCTTACCAAATTCTGAGGATCTTTATGCAATTTCTAAGAGTTTTGTGCCAAAAGTGCAAAAGGAAAGGACATGAGAGGTATTAAAAAATTAAAATAGGTTTCAGAAGGTAGTAAAAAAATCAAAACATCATGGCTTAGGGTACTAAAAAATTAAGCCAAAAAAGTGAAACCTGAAAAAATCAATAACACCTATGTCAAGGTGCTAAAAGATCAATAACCCTGTAAAAGAGGCATCCAACCTACTAGGATGAAGAAATAAAATCTAAAAGACCATTTTATCCTTATTAATATCCATAAGAGAAATTTGTAAAATGTATCTTAACATATTGAATTTTACTATTCAATATAAGCATTTTTTTTGCCAACTGGATTTATAAAATTGAAGTGCTTTATGATTTATAAAATTTTATGAGTTTTATAATATGATCAACTGAATTTTGCTATTAAATACAAGCATTTTTGACCAAAAAAACAAAGAAAAGAAAAACCATGTGGTGACCAACCTAGAATGTTTAAGCCTAAAGTCTTCTTCTATGGTCAATTATGTGATGGCAGGAAGCAAGGATAAGAAAGCTACAGTTATAGCAGAAGGTAAACACCTCCTTGTTGAGAGAAAGAGAGAGAGAGAGAAGAGAGAGAGAAAGTGTGTGCGCAACTACCACGTAAGGTGTCTCGTCGAGGGAGAAGAAATGCTATACAAAGTGGCGGTCATCTAATCGGAAGGGACGTTACTGATTTAACTGATTTGATCATGGACCTAGTTCCTTGATAGCAACCTGATCATTTAGGGTAAAAGAGGTTATGAAAATGAAAGTTTCAAAAGAGCTTCAGACTGTTGGATATTGGATTCAACACTGACCCGATCAATCGAAATTACAGTAACAATTAGCCCTCAAAAAATATAAAAGAATTATAACACTAACCACCATAATACTTCACACTAGCCTTAAAAATATAATATTTTATTAGTTCGGACCCACAACCATGCCGAAGCATATCTTCAATCCCAAAATCAATAAATCTTTTTCCTCAAGAGTTAGCATCTCTTAGCATATAGAGGGAAATAGTGAGACTTATATGTATTATTTTACAAATTAACATTTTTTAAGTTTTTGGTACAGTGAAATTTTAGATAAAAAAGGAATAATTTTATTTTTTTTGTGGTTGATTGTGTTATGCTATTTTTATAACTAAGCCATTTGAATATATTATTTTTTCATATTTTTATTTTTTCATATTTTTATGCATGATTTAAAAATGAATATTTAGGGTTTAAATAGTGAGTTTTAGGTATAGAAAAAATGAATAACTTTTATTTTTCTTTCTATTCTTTTGTTAATTCATCTATATATTTGGCTTTCTTTTCTATCCTCAAGCCTTTAGATCATTTAGTCCATATAATGGAAACATTGATGCTTATCATCGGTAGACACCTAGATAAAAGATCATTTGCTATCATATATATTCGGGTAATCATTAATTAATGGCTTTTTCAAACTTTAGTACGTTGTACCTATTTTCAACATAAAAAGGAACTATTTTTGATACATTGAGGAGAGAGTCCAACTTGACCTATATATGTCTAAGACATAACAAAAGCTACTTAGTCCTGACTCTATCATCCTGTATGCTAAGAGATAACATAAGCAACTCAGTCCAAGGTATACATAAAACATGCATTTTTTGGGTGTTATGGTACCAAGGATTAATATATGTCATCGTAGTTACAAATTTTTCATTCCAATTAAGCCTTCAAAATAGTACTAGCAAAAGAACTGAAGTTCCTTTAAGACTATTCACAAAACTACTATTATCAATGCCAGCTTGCACACCAATTGGTTTCCCAAGTTTTATAACATTTCATTTTTCCGAAACATCTTTTCTTTGCCTTTTTGTAGGGTTTTCAACTGCTTTTGATGTTTAAAAGCTTTTTTCTTTGCATTCTATCTGAGCAGTTTTAGGTGCTAAGAGAATCTCACAACGAAAGCGATGTCTGATTGAAGATTTTCTCCTACTGTAAGTGGCAAAAGTAAATTTCATCACTCGGTTAGTTTAGACATGTGAATGTGATATGAGGACAATAGCTATTGGAAAGCAAATTATGACAAAATCATATGCAACTAAATTGTTATTCAATCATAGAGAGAGCATGTCAGTAATAGTTTGCACTACACATGGAGTAACTTGACAAAATTAAACATGCAAACACCCAACAAGTGGTCTACCTGATTGGTGCAACCTGATGTTAGTTTGACTGACTATTACCCATATTAGAAATGATCAGAACCAAATCTAACCACCCTCTTGGTGGTAATGGTTGTCTTATCCAAGTAAAGTTTACACTTGACATTAGCTCAACTTACAATAACTGATTCATTACTCAGTGGGCTTATATTTAACCTAGCAACTACAAATGTAATGAATACGAAGTGATGCTCTTGATTAGAATTGTAGTGTTCCCAAGCCTCTTTTGACTTGACCTTATAGTTCAATAGATCGCATTGGGATGGATTGAATGATAACTAGCCTAAGCTTGCTTGGTTACGTATGGTTCAAGCTCTAATACTTGGCTTGTTTTGCACTCCTTTTTTTTTTTTGAAGGGTGGGGAGAGGGCTGGCAAATATCAAAATATTGTTTATACACTATTGATGTTTTAACTTGCTATTGTACAGAAAGAATCAAATAGTTACGCCAAAATTTAAGGTATAATAAATGCTAATGGACTCACTGTAGTACAAATTAATATGCTTTTACAATTGGATTTTTAGGAGCCACTAGAAATTTAAACTTGGCCTGAGACACTCATCTTTCATTTTAGTTAATGATTAAAATTAATCAGATAAGTAGTCTGGTCTTAATGCTAGTTAACTCCAGTCTAATTTTGAGAATAATAAAGTATTACACTAATGTATTTTTCAGTATTACCTTTGAATAAGTAACCTTGGAAATAAGAGAAGTGAGAGAGAAAGGGGGATGTTGCATATGTTTATTCAAATATTGCATTATTATAGCTCATGAAAACTGCCCACCCCTCTGTCTCAGGGGGCCCACCATCAAGTTTCATCACTTACAAGAATGATTAGGCATATGTTTATTTTTCTATTTTGAGGTCCTTATCCTCCTTTTTCCTGATCTGATTGAGATCCATAACCATAGGTAGTCATCAATTGTAAGTGTATGAATGATTTTTGGGCTTTGAAAGCTAATCACCTTTTGTCTCACATATAATGGACCACTAGGAATCATAAATGGTGATTAAAGAACACATCAAAATAAAAAGAATGCACCACAATAAATAACTGGTTTAAGTCTTAAACAATTGATTATTATAGGTCAAAGCAACAACAGACTTTGCCAAAGAATCCTAATCAATTTTGAAAGCTTAGGTCTTATAATATATACCTTATTCTGAAAAATTTTTGCATCCCAGTTATCCTACCCTTCAAAGGTTTGCATTTGCCTCATCATATATATTAGAATATCCTTTGGGTTACTGTTCCTTTTCCACGTGATTGGTACCCGTTTGTACACTGGATGTGAGAAATAGTTAACATTTGGGTGCTTTTTGTTGAGTAAAAATTGATGCAATGACCTCACCTGCAACACAACATGATAAGAAATGTTACAAAATTTTATGATTTTGAATGTAAAAGTACAATATCCCTTTAAAATGCTCAATGAAATTTTTTTAAGTTTCTAGAGATTTGTGTCAGCGTTATGCACTCTGTTGAAGGGATACATGTTCAATGTTGTCTATAACGAGTACTACCTAACTCTTCTAATCAACACACATAAGGTAGTATCTTTCACCTTGATATGCAGGGAAGAAAACTTATAAAGACAATTACATCCTTTTTCGTTGGCAAAAAAAAAGGGTATTCAACTTATTGTGCTATCCTTATTAAGAAGCTTGTCTTTTGTTGGTATATTTTATTATTTGCACTCAAGTGTTTCCAGGCAAAAGGATGATTGCTTTCAATTTAGTGAATTGGATTAATGGTAGACAATCACTATACTATTTATTTATCCCTTGAACAGGACTCAATTGCACACTAGTTCTTCACCTAGCCTTTTAACAACGAATTTTTGAGCTATGTGCTAATTTGGTCGAGATAAAATCTCAAAAAGTGGCCTTTGAAGTAGAAAATTACATGGCATGGTATGCAATAGAAAGGAGAGGAAACCTTGCAATTTGTAAATGATGGAAAGCTACACTTAGAGGTGTAGTTTGTACTATTTGGATGGATAGGAACAAAAGAACATTTTTAAAATTAAGATGGAAGTTGCATTATTCTTGCTAAGCAATTACACTATACCCTTTATGAGGGTATTAAAAGGCATGTAGAAGAATGGGGGTGAATGGATATAATCTATTTTGTAGAGGGTGAAAGAAACCTACACATTTTTTTGCTGCTGAGCATAGAGGTGCAGAGTATATACATAGAGATGTGTTACAAATAGTTGAATATAGAATCTTTCATATATCCAAGAAGAAAATATCTAGATGTGAAGTTTATAGAGAGACTATGTACTTAAGGACTTGAGTTTTCTAATGGCTTTACCCTTATGTTTTGTACATTATGTCTTTTGATACAACGGTAATGATAACCCTTATATTATTACCAAAAAATATAAACAAAGCTTCTAAGAGGCTTACAATTACTTACCAAATCAATGCCAATAATGTCTAATTCGTTGTTCTCTATGTAGCATATAAGTGAACTCCTTAGATGTTGTGTTCTTCTTTAAGTCTATGTTCTAATGCTTATTTTGAACAATTTCCTATTGATTTTTACAACATTAGAATACAGTTATCTAAAAGAATGGTGAGGTATTTATTACTGCTTTCAAGAATGATGTGTTTACATAAGGCTTGGTGGAGAAGAAATATTTGTTTAAAGCCCTTGGGCATCTTGTTTTGTTTCTGTGATTCAATAGCTTAGCCTACATATCAATTACTTTCTTGCTTATAAATTGACCATGTGACAAACTATGGTGCTCTTGGAAATCAATAGTTTCATCATTGCACAAGTGGAAATTTTTTTCCCTAAAAATGAATTTAAAATGTTAAGATTTAGTTTTTTGAACAATTCACTTTTTTAGGAAAAAGTTGATATCTTATTTGCCTTCTTTCATTTTCATCATCAACTGGGTGAACATTGGGTTTGTCATCTCTCTCATTTGTAGTGAGTTTATAAAACTGAGTTTTTTTAATTACCTTAGACCAATGTGGCAATGATAGTGGCAGTGGCACATTAATTGTATCTCTTGGTCTTCACGCTAGACAAGTTTCCTTCTCTTCTTCTTCTTCTTCTTCTTCTTCTTCTTCTTCTTCTTCTTCTTTAATGTTCCCAATCTTTAAAATCACATTTGTAATTGTTAGGGTTGAATCGAATCGCAATGCGATATCACAGCGGAAGAAATTAGGATGAATAGATAAACAGAAATTCTAAAACAATAACAAGAACAAATCACACACCAAGAATTACGTGGAAAACCCCAATGTGGGTAAAAACCACGGACGACAACCAGCCAGGAACAATTCACTATGAGAATCTGAAGTACAAAGATTGCAATCACAATACGTGATTCAATCTGGATTTTACAATCCCTCAATTTGCACTCAATCTCACCAATTGTGTTTGGGAATAGGATTAGGAACTCTCAGGATCGCCACTCGCAATATTTCGCCGCGGCGCACCTCTGTTTTTCCTCAACCGCAAAACCTAAATCGCAAAACCCGAGAAAACTCGGTTTCACTAAAGTGGCACGGTCGTGCCATGTGGCACGGTCAGACTATGCCACATCTCTGCCTTCTGAAATCTGCGTCTCTCTTCGACCCAGCGCCAACTGGTGACCATGCCACCCAGCAGCCCAACCGTGCCTCAGCCCATGCCGCCCAGATGACTCAGATTTTGGGCCACAAACCCAACAATCTCCACCTTGGGCCAAAATCTCCAACAACCCAAAAAGATCCAACAATCGAACCCAATGCAAAGCCGCCATCATACCCCCTCACACCGAGGGGAATGCCCCGCAGGGCCATCAGTAAGAACCAACACCTACCAAGTTCAAGCAGAGCTCAAACTTGGCTACAGGAAGGGATTTGGTAAGCATATCAGCAGGATTTTCAGAAGTGTGTACCTTCTTGACTACAATATCCCCTGCTGCCACTGTGTCTCTCACATAATGATACTTGACACTAATATGCTTTGTCCTAGAATGATAAGCATCATTCTTAGTCAGATGTATTGCACTCTGACTGTCAGAATACATCACCGTGGTATCCTGATGAACTCCAAGCTCCATGACTAGCCCCCTCAACCAGGTGGCCTCCTTCACTCCTTCTGATGCAGCTATGTACTCAGCCTCAGTTGTAGACAAGGCTGTGACCGACTGCAAGGATGCCCTCTAAGAGACGGCACCAGCATAAAGAGCAAAGATATACCCAGAAGTCGACCTCCTTCTATCGAGGTCCCCAGCATAGTCCGAGTCCACAAAGCCTACCACATTACAGGTAGCAGCTTTGGACTTGTCAAATACCAATCCCTTACCAACAGTTCCCTTCACATATCAAAGGATCCATTTCACTGCCTCCCAGTGATCCTTCCTAGGATTGTGCATGTACCTACTGACCACACTCACCGCATATGCCAGGTCAGGTCTAGTGCAGACCATGGCATACATCAGACTACCAACTGCACTAGAGTAGGGTACATGAGACATACTCTCGATGTCCTCCTCACTTGTTGGGCAACAACCAGCAGATAATTTCCAATGTGCAGCAGAGGGAGTAGAGACTGACTTACAGTTTTGCATGTTGAAACGATCCAACACTTTCTCAAGATAGCGACCTTGAGATAGAAACAATCTACCTCCCTTTCGATCCCTCTGGATCTCCATCCCCAAGATCTTCTTAGCTGCACCAAGATCTTTCATCTCAAACTCCTCACAAAGTTGAGATTTCAATTTGCTGATCAAGGAATGATCCTTGGAGGCAATCAGCATATCATCCACATACAGTAATAAGTATATGCAAGACCCATTCTCATACTGTTTGTAATACACACAATTGTCAAATTTGCTACGTGTGTACCCATGCCCAACCATAAAGGTGTCAAACCTTTTATACCACTGCCTGGGAGCCTGTTTTAGTCCATATAATGATTTTTTCAACCGACACACCATGTGTTCCTTCCCAGAAACCACAAACCCCTCAGGTTGTTTCATATATATCTCTTCCTCCAAATCCCCATGGAAGAAGGCAGTTTTAACATCCAACTGCTCAAGTTCCAAATCGTACATAGCCACAAAGGAAAGCAACACCCTAATAGATGTGTGTCTTACCACAGGAGAAAATACCTCATTGTAGTCAACTCCCTCCTTTTGGTTGCATCCTCGAACAACCAACCTCGCTTTCCATCTGGCAGCCTCTACGCCAGGAATACCTTCTTTCCTTTTGTAGATCCACTTGGCAGTTAAGGCCCTCCAGCCTTTAGGTAACTGACAAAGATCCCAGGTCCCGTTCTTGTGGAGACTGTCCATCTCCTCTTGCATAGCACATTCCCAATGCTGGGAATTAGAACACGAGATAACTTCTCTATAGGTGGAGGGATCTTCCCCTTCAGGCACCTCCTCAGCAACGGAGAGTGCATATGCTAGCAAGCTTTCCTCATCAGTATATCGGGCCGGCCTCCGGACCTCCCTCCGAGGACGATCACGAGCAATGGAGTGATCGACCTCCTCCACCTGAGGCCGGTCCTCTCTAGCAGCAGTAGGCGCAGCAGTATCATTCTGCTGGGCTGACTGATCATCAGCTCCACCTTGAGCTGATACACGCTCCACCTCAATCTCCACCTCCTTGTCGATGCTCGTCGAGTCTCGAGCACCAACTCTAGGCAATTCCGAGTCTGCTGTAGGTGACAGCATGGCAGACTCGTTGAAGGTCACATCGCGACTCTGGATGACCTTCTTCAATTCAGGACACCACATCCTGTATCCCTTGGACTCTGTAGCATACCCAAGGAACATACACTTGACTGCTCGAGGTGCCAACTTCCCATTAGTCACATGGGCATACACCGGGCACCCAAAAACTCTCAAAATAGAGTAGTCTACTGGATGACCCGACCACACCTCCTCTGGAATTTGGAAGTCCAGGGACATGTGTGGCGACCGGTTCACCAGGTAGCATGCCGTGGAGATGGTCTCAGCCCAAAACCCCTTGCGGTCCCAGAGCCCCGCATTAGAAAGCATACACCTTGCTTTCTCCAGAAGTGTCCGATTAATACGCTCGGCAACCCCATTCTGTTGGGGTTTCCCGACCAGAGTCTTGTGTCGTGCTATGCCATTGATGGCATAAAACTCATCGAACTCTGACTCGACAAACTCAAGCCCATTATCCGTCCTGAGTTTCTTAATCTTTCGCCCAGTCTGATTTTCAACTAGGGTCCTGAACTTCTTGAACATAGTGAAGGTTTCATTTTTGTGCCTCAAGAAGTATACCCATACCTTGCGTGAAAAGTCATCCACGAAGGTAAGCATGTAGCGTTTGCCTCCCATTGAAGGCACTCGGGATGGACCCCAAAGGTCCGAGTGAATATAGTCAAGCACTCCTTGAGTGCGATGTTGTGCCGTAGAGAAGCTCACCCTTTTCTGCTTCCCTAGTACACAATGGTCACAGAAGCTCAACTTGCTGGTCCCAACGCTACCTAGACGGCCCTTCTTGCTAAGGAGGGTCATCCCCTTCTCGCTCATGTGCCCCAGACGCATATGCCACAAGCGAGTCTCATCAGCATCAGGTGACACTGAACCAACTGCAGCCACCCCTGCAGCTGTCGTCCCATCCAGGATGTACAGACTTCCCATGCGAAGCCCCTTCATTACTACCATGGCACCCTTCATTACCTTCAGTACGCCATGTTCCATGGTGATGCGACATCCATTCGTCTCCAACGTCCCCAAGGATATAAGGCAACGTGTCATATCCGGGACATGACGAACATTGGATAGCGACCGAACAATCCCATCATGAGTCCGTATCTGCACAGTACCTCTGCCTGCAATGTTGCACCGTGTGTCATTGCCCATGAGAACCACTCCAGAGATCACTGGCTCATAGGAAGTAAACCACTCCCTATAGGGGCACATATGAAAGGTGCAGCCAGAATCAAGCACCCATTCATCGCCCAAACTCCTGCCTGTGGTGGTGGCTAAGGACATGCTGGTTGCCACCAACACATCTCCATCGGACCCCGACTCGATCACACACTCAGCTGAAGCAGGCCTCTCAGATCCTTCCCTCTTCTCCTTATTCTTTAGCTTCCAGCAACTGGCCTGAATGTGGCCCAACTTGCCACAATAGCGACAGGTCTTGTTTGCGTGAGGATTGCGGGATTTAGAGCGACTCTTTTTCCCCTTGTCATTCCCCTTCTTCTCAGGTCTACCACGAACTATCAACCCCTCCGCGGAGTCTGTATGAGCATCATGGTCAAATTTCTCCTTGGAGAGTAAATTTGACTTCACATCCTCGAACGATATAGTGTCCGAGTTACTGTACAGCATTATCTCCTTGAAATGCTTGTACGATGGTGGTAGAGACACAACTAATAGGATGGCCTTGTCCTCATCCTCGATCTTGACATCCAGGCTCTCAAGATCAACCAATATTGAATTGAAGTCGTTCAGGTGCCTCTGAACAAGAGTACCTTCAGCCATTCGAATGGTGTACAGTTTCTCCTTCAGGCGAATTTTGTTGGCAAGACTCTTCTGCATGTAGAGCTCTTCCAACCTCGACCACAGTTCCACCGCAATCGTGCGATCAAGCACCTCCCTCAGTACATGAGGCGCTAAGCACAGTTGTATGGCGGAGACTGCCTTCAATTCCAATTCCTCCCAATCCTCATCCGTTAATTTTCCACGACGCTTCTTCTAATGTTCAGCCCATTGTTCATCAGTCATTGTTGAAGGTTTTGTGTGAGGCCCCTGCAGGACCTTCCACAACCCATGTTGAATTAGTACAGCTCTCATCTGTACTTTCCAGAGATTGAAACTCATCTCCCCATCGAATTTCTGGATATCAACCTTCATGATTGAAGACATCCTGACAACCCTAATTCGCTCTGATACCACTTGTTAGGGTTGAATCGAATCGCAATGCGATATCACAGCGGAAGAAATTAGGATGAATAGATAAACAGAAATTCTAAAACAATAACAAGAACAAATCACACACCAAGAATTACGTGGAAAACCCCAATGTGGGTAAAAACCACGGACGACGACTAGCCAGGAACAATTCACTATGAGAATATGAAGTATAAAGATTGCAATCACAATACGTGATTCAATCTGGATTTTACAATCCCTCAATTTGCACTCAATCTCACCAATTGTGTTTGGGAATAGGATTAGGAACTCTCAGGATCGCCACTCGCAATATTTCGCCGCGGCGCACCTCTGTTTTTCCTCAACTGCAAAACCTAAATTGCGAAACCCGAGAAAACTCGGTTTCACTAAAGTGGCACGGTCGTGCCATGTGGCACGGTCAGACCGTGCCACATCTCTGCCTTCTGAAATCTGCGTCTCTCTTCGACCCAGCGCCAACTGGTGACCATGCCACCCAGCTGTAAGACCCGCCTTCGTTATTTTTATGTTAAATTGCCCATACTACC